>CAAKHD010009296.1:11005-28056 GCA_901007705.1 Fistularia tabacaria | reverse complement strand
CCCACACACACACACACACACACACACACACCCACCCACCCACACACACAATCGTGCACGGGGGCAGCTTTGCCCGGGTTCTGGTCAAAAAAAAACAGCGTGGAGGATGTGCTTGGTCATGCAGGTCAGGTTTATTTGCAGTACATGAAGTGGATATTACACAGTGACACACGAGGATCTGCACTTCATGACAAAGGAACGAGAAGACGGAACCCCGCGTGATCCTCTGGAGGAAAATAACAAATCCTCCGATCAATGCAGACATGACGGGGACACCGGACAAAACACGTGGCGCAAAACATTATGCAAATAAAAGATGTATTGACAGCTTGAGTCCACCGGGACCTTCTCACTGGACTGATGTATTTACATTTGGGTCACTTCCTTGTGTGTGTGTGTGTGTGTGTGTGTGTGTGTGTGTGTGTGTGACTCTCACTCCACACTGCAGAAGTTGTCCAGGCTGTTCTCTTGAGTCTTGGGCAGCTCGTCGCGTTCCAGAAGTCGGTACTGGAAGGAGACCCGGTTGACGTAGTTGCCGCTGGAGACCAGCCTCACCACCGAGTTATCACAGCCGATCTTCATCTGGGCTGGAGGGCCGCGCACACACACACGCACACACACACGCACACACACACACACACACGCACACACACACACACACATGTCACACTCCTGCTTCTGGGCAGCTTCTCTGAGTATTTCAATACCTCAGGATCCTGGTCTTCAGAAGAGAAGGTATCTCAGCATTGGGTTCCATTAGCATGCTAATGAGTGCGGCTAATCCTTCCCCTGACTGGACTTTGTTTTTTTTTCGGCAGATAACGGAATGAGAAGCTCTAGGACCAGCAGTCAGCTGGGCAGGACCTTCTTGAGGGCGTCCTGCTGACGTGTGCTTGGACCTCACTGGCTGTGGACTCAGTGGCCGTTCATTCATTCATTCATTCATTCATTCATTCATTCATTCATTCATTCATTCATTCATTCATTCATTCATTCATTCATCATGTGGTCTTCTTCTCTTGCAGTCAGGACCATCCAACCATTCACTCTCTCATCCACACATCTGGACAACGTAGGGTCTCCAAAGAACCCCCTGCATGTGTTTGGACTGTGGAAGGAACCCGGAGAACCCTGAGGAACATGGACACTCCACAAGGAAAGGCCCCCTGCGGGAATCCAACCAGGGACCTTCTTGCTGTGAGGAGGTTCTACCCTCTGCTCCGCCACGCCACCCTCGACCTCCTGTTAGCCTCCAGCATGGAGTTAAACACTAGCTAGAGCTAGCGCAGCTCCTGAAGGACAGACATGTGTCTGCATTCCTCAGGTCACATCTGACCTGGAGGACTGAGGAGCACCGGCACGCCGCTGAGGAGACCAGGATGGACTCCAGGAGCAGTCGCTGAGGTGGGACGCTCACCGAGCCCGCTGAGGGAGAAGCAGAGGTCGGCCACGGGGAACATCCCGGACGTGTCGACTCCGTTGCCTCCCAGAAGTTCCACGTAGTCGCCGGAGCCCGAACAGCCGGACCGAAGCCGCTCCTGAAAGCGAGCCAAGAAGAGGGCGGCTGTTGGAGCATCTCCTGCAGGACCACCGAGGTCCTCCCCCGAGGACGTCTCACCTTCGGGCTGAGCTCGTTGCTCCCGGCCTGGCCCAGGCTGAGCTCCGTCAGGCGGATCTCCACGGGGTAGATGATGGAGAAGCTGCAGTTCCTGCGCTGATGGGGCATCACCATGGTGAAGCTCCCCTCCGGACTCTGCGACATGATGTTGCAGGCTTCGAGACGGAAGAGACGGAAAATGAACGGTTCGGCATCGCCATGGAAACTCACCATCGACGCAGAAGAAGACCTGGAGCTGAGGAGGCAGGTCCTTCACCTGCCTCCATCTGACCTCCTGTCCTCCTCCCCTCCATCCATAAACATCCTCTCTGGTCTTCCTCTAGACCTCCTCCACCCTCCTCTGTCCACGTCCCAACCACCTCAGTGTGACTTCATCTCCACAACATCTACCATGTGCTGTCCCTCTGATGGACGCCTTACAGATCCTCTCCATCCTCCTCACATCTCCTGCACATCTCCAGCTCTGGATGGTGTTCTCCACAACCATCAGCAGGAATCGGGGAGTTGATGGAGATCGAGATGAAGAAGAGTTTGTCCTGCAGGTGGAAGGCCAGAAGACCTCCACGGCCGGTGTAACTTCTGCACCCCGACTAAACACCTCCAGGACATCTGACTCCAGTTTGAATGGAGCTCCTCAGGCCCTGTCCTTCCCCCCTTCGTTCCTCTGAGCTGTTGACAGCTCCACCCTGGGCTGACCTCAGAGACGAGCGGTGGACTCACGGAAAGGGTTGCGCAGCTTCCTCACGGCGAGGGTGAAGCCGCTGTCGGGGCCGTGGAGGCGGAAGAAGACCATGGCGACGTTCTGGGAGGAGCGGCTGGAAGCTGCTGGAGCTGCGGAGGAGCAGTAATCTGTGTAGCGCTGGTGCAGAGGGAGGGGGTGGTCCTGACTGCTGGGGAACTTCTCGCCCTTCAGCACCCAGCCGTCAAACATCTGTGAGGGAACCGGGGACGACTTAACCAGCAGAAGAAACTGAGATCACGTTTCAAAACCGTGACACGATGCCGGTGTTCTGCTTTCAAAGAAACACTTTGATGTTATTATTCATCCATTCATGCATTCATGCATTCATGCATTCATCCATTCATCCATTCACCATCTGCGTCGCTCATCCTGCATCCAGAGTCCAACCTATCCCAGCTGTGATTTGGTGAGAGGCGGGCTCACCCTGGACCAATCACAGGACCTCATATGGAGACCTCCATCCATTCACCTTCTCTTTCACACGTCTGGACATTCAGGGTCTCCAGTGAACCTCCTGCATGTGTTTGGACTGCGGGAGGAACCCGGAGAACCCTGAGGAACCCCACGGAGAGAACGCGGAGACTCCACACAGGAAGGAACCCTGTGGGAATCCAGCCGGGGACCTTCTGGACGATCGGTAACTCTATCGAGGAGCTGGAGACGAGGGTGTGTCGGAGAAGATCGAGACGGACAGTCGACAGTTGTCTTCTACGGCACCTCCGGCGAGGAGCATCTGCGTCTTCCCCCACTTTGCCCGACACCGAACCACAACGGGCTTCAGCCTTGGCTCGGGAAGCCAAGCCCGCTGCGCCCACGCTCGTGGCCGAGGCGGAGGGGATCGTCTGCGGGCTTTGGCGCCGTTTCAATCAAACCGTGGGAGATGAATTGAAGTTTGAGGGTTGAGATGAGTGGGTGATGGATCTGCTCGGCGGGCGAAGCCAACCTTGACGAAGTCTCCAGCCTCGCAGTCCACGCTGACGTCGGAGAGCTCCAGAGCGATGACCTCGCCGGGCTCGCCGATGACGAAAGCGGCGCAGGCCAGCTGCGGCCGAGACGCCGAGAAGGTGAAGAAGCCTTCGGTGGCCACCATGTCCAAACACCCTGTCCGGGAACACGGAGAGCTTCACCAGAGGGACCCGTTCAACACCCGCCTCCCAAACCTCCGCGGCCACTCGAAGACACACAAAACGGACCGGAAGCTCCCGTTCGCTCGTGAAAAATAAAGCAGGTGTCACTGATGGAGATCCAGGGCACGGATCCCTCCAAGGGTTAACCTGAAGGCGTGAAGGTGTGTCTACTCACTGAGGGGTCTGCGGAAAGCAAAGTCCTCCGCCTGCCTCTTCTGCTCCGAGCCGAGGAGGGAGTAGAATCCGTCGGACGCGCTGTAGTCCTGAGGAGACACACAAGCACCGGCGGTTGCGGCCGCGTGCACGTGGAAACCGTGCCCGGCGCGCCGGCTGAGATCTTACCTCCACGTAGCGACCGAGCAGCATCCTGGAGGAGAGGGACACGAAGAAGAGGAAGAGCTGTGCGCGCACAACCGCCGACATGCTGCGGTGCGTGTGTGTGTGTGAGTGTGTGTGCGTGTGTGCGTGTGTGTCTGGATTATGTGTTTCCCGGAGCGGAGCGAGGAGGAAGTGCAGCCCCTCCGATGTGGCGGCTTTTATAGCAGCACGGGCGGGCCGGCCTGCGCAGAGAGACTGAGCGGCGCATCAGCGCCAGTCTGACACCGCAGGAGCTCCGGAAACCGAGCCCACCTGGACCAGCAAGCAGCCGGGCTACCAGGCTGGACGGCACCTCTGAAAGCCAACCAGGACCTCAACCAGGACCTCAACCAGGACCTCAACCAGGACCTCAATCAGGATGAACTGTACTACAGCTGCACTGTAGATGTGCTTGGAGTAATGTGGAGTACTGCAGAGTACTGTGGAGTGCTGCGGAGTGCTGCAGAGTACTGTGGAGTACTTTGGAGTACTGTGGAGTAGTGTGGAGTGCTGAGGAGTGCTCTGGAGTACTGCGGAGTGCTCTGGAGTACTGCGGAGTGCTCTGGAGTACGGTGGAGTGCTCTGGAGTGCTGTGGAGTGCTCTGGAGTACTGCGGTGTGCTCTGGAGTACTGCGGAGTGCTCTGGAGTACTGCGGAGTGCTCTGGAGTACTGTGGAGTGCTCTGGAGTACTGTGGAGCGCTGTGGAGTACTGGATATCAGACCATCTGGTCTGATGTCCAGAGCCAGATGGACGTCTTGTTATGGGTTTCCTGTAGGACGAAGGCTACTATGCACTGAATACGCAGATCTTCTCTTCTTCTTCTCTTTCTGGCTGCTCTTCCAGGGTCTCCACAGCGAGTCCACCTCCTCCATCTGACCCTGTTTTCTGCCTTCTCTTCTCTCACAACAACGAACTTCATCTCCTCTTTCACGACATTCATAAATTTCTATCCTGGTCTTCCCCGAGACCTCCTGCCTGGCAGCTCCAACCCTAGCACTCTTCTACCAGCACATTCGCCATCCCTCCTCTCGACATGACCCAAACATCTCAGCCTGGCCTCCCTGACCTTCTCTCCAAACATTTAACATGTGCTGATGGACTCATTCCTTATCCTGTCCATCCTCGTCATGCCCGAAGAGAACCTCAACATCCTCAACTCTGATACGCTGAACACACAGATACTCTGGCAAATACATGGCAAATACATGGCAAATACATGGTAAATACATAGAAAATGCTCGTCTCTACCACATAATACACATCCTGATCCATGATATCAGGATTGTGGCTCTTCTTTCTGTACACAGAAAGGGAAACACCTTTCAGAGGCAAAAAGACGATGTGAAGATTAATAATAGAGGAGCTCTTTGAGGCCAAAAGACACTGCTATAGCACTGAGGACATGTGGAATAAGAATACTGTGGATGAATGAGTACTTTCAAACTAGTTTATTTTATGCCATCACCGGTATTTGGTGAAAAATACTCAGTTGTATTACATGACGGTAGGCCGATGTCTCCACGGAAGAGAACTTCCCCAGAGTCTGTCCTTTCTGAGCAGTGCAGAGATTACAGGGGCAACTCGTGATTTCGAAATATTTGTCCTGACGCTGAATGATAGTGCGGTGTCACCACCACTCCTCCACCCCCGAAACACATGGAGCAAACATGAACAACACTGTTCCAAACCAGATACGTGGATTTAGAAGAAACAAAGGTACAGCATCACATCGTCAGCATAGAGCGACATCATATCAGTACACAAGTGGAATCTCAGCCGATTCTTTGACCTTAAAACTCCAGACACAGAAGTTAGCTGGTGCTAGCCTCTTTCGCGGAGAGCTATGTCTGAGCGCTGCCACTAGGGGGCGTAGCAGGTAACAATCAGGGACTGTGGGGACTGTGATCTAATGTGGCTCAGCATTTAGATGAGGCTAATTGTGGGTATCCGTGGTGCCTTCGTGAAAGGTCAGACTTCTGCCTAGCTAAGGGTGGGGAACGCTGATCCCCCGGTCAGCGGGCCGACTTCTAAAGATTAGTCCGGAATAAGGCCGAGGCGCTCTGTGTGAAGCTGTGGCTCCCGCTCGTCCCCGGCTAATGACGGTTGACATTTTCTCCCAGTGATGAAGGTCTGAGCATGAGAAAGCAGCCCGATAATGAGTGGAACGAAGATTTGGTGCCCCGTGCCCTCAGCGTGCTCCCTGCAATGACCTATTCAAGGTGCGTTACTTCAATTTAACGCCACGAGTCTCACGGAAGTCTCTGTTTTGAGAAGACGTCCGAAGCGATCCGCTTCCAAACGCCGCTTTGCCAATGTGAATGACAGCGGGGGGGAAAAGGAAACGGCTAAATGCGAGGGAGCGTTTTGTTTCGGCTGTGAGTGCGCGGGCGGGCCCGAGACGTCCACGGCCACAAACCACCTCTCGGCCATCTCACGCTAATGTGCTGATGTGTGCGACGTGGCGCCGGGATACAGTACGTACTGTAACTGCGGAAATCCAATTTATTAAATGAATCATGTATTTCCGCGAGTAAGAAAAGCGTCGGTCTCTGCGTGATGAAGAGATGAAATCAGTTGTAATGAAGCTGGTCTCCTCACGGCGTTGGACCCCTAATCCGACCCGATCGAACGCAGCATAATCACGTCCGACTGATTTCCCCCCCCGACGCTTCACCTCGCACAGCCTGAGCGGAAGAATCGTCCGGGATGCAGATGGACGGCGTGGCGCTCCCGGCCTCTGAAGAGGCGAGAAGACAATCATCACGTTGGAGATGCGAGGGTCCGCTGACGGCGAAGTCCCTCACACAACACAACAGAGCTCACACACACTCACACACACACACACACACACTTTATCAGGTCACGTCAGATGTTACTTATACGGCGCCAAATCACAGCAGGTAGAGCAGGTCTGGACCACACTCCGAGAGATGATCTTCAGAAACCCCCGGGAGCAAGCACTCGGAGACAGCAGCGAGAGATCGCTGCCTTTTACCCGGGAGCGGGAACCTGGGACGGATCCCAGCTCCATCTGGGCGGCCTTCTGCCTCAAGAAGGAGTGCGATGGAGACAGGAGGTACGAGGGTTGAGAGGCACTCAGGATCTGCTGCTACTAACACCAGCAGCGCTAACAGCTACATGCTAACAGCTGAAACGCGACAATCAGAACTGTAACGTTCCTGAAAGAAATAACAATGGCGAGAAGTTGCAGCGGATCAAGCCACGCCCCCTGTGAACCTGACCAATGAGAGACCGGAGCTCAGGAGAAGATGTGAGCTTCCTGTCACGACAGGAGAGGAAGAGTGGGAGGAAGGAGACAGGTGCTCCATGGGATGTCTCTCAGCAGAGCAAGCCTAGCGATGCGGCCATCGCTAGGGGCTAGGCTGATGCTAACAATAAGCCTCCTCAAAAAGGAAGGTTCTAAGCCTGTTCCTAAACAAAGAGAGGGTGTCCAACCCCTGGATGGAGATCAGAAGATGGTTCCACAGAAGAGGAGCTCAGGAACTGAACACTCCTGCTCCCTTTCAGCTTCTGGAGACTCCCGGCACCACAGGAGGCCCTGCCTCTGACCTGCCGGGGCTAGAAGAGGTCTTTGACGTACGACGGACCTCAGGGGGGTTCTCTGAGATCCGATGGACCTCGGAGAGTTCTCTGAGATAAGATGGCACCTGCCCACGTAGGGCTTTACAGGTGAGAGGAAGGATTTCAAATTGCCCTCCGAACCGTTGGAGATCCAGTCCTGGAGAGAGACGATCCCTCAGACGAGTTCTTCCTCAAAGATGTGAATGAGCTGGAGAGTCTTTAAGGACTTCTTAGGACAAGAGAATCTCAACCATCTCAATCATCTGGATAGTTCTAGACAGAATATGCCAGCTTTTCGTGGTATAATCTACTGATATGCATATCGGCAAGCACTTACGCTCTGCTCTGAGGCACCAACCTGCTCAGATGTTTGAGAGGACGTCAGAATTCGAGCTCTGCAGTGGAAACGCCAGCGTGTCTCCACGCCACATCTCCATACCACGTCTCCATCTGCTGGTGAACATGAGAACTGGTCCGGATGGAGCTTTTCTTTCCGCTCGGCACTCGGTGCAGCTGCGAGCCAGAAACGAGGGGTTTGTTTCCATTTAGCAAAAAAAAAACAAAACAAAAAAAAAAGCCCCGTCAGATGAAGACGATGAAGACGGGGCCGGTCCTCAGCGCCCCGCGCCCGGGCTGATTGCCTCAGCGGGTCGGCTTCACGCTCGGCCCTCCATGTGGTGGAGGTGAAATCGCAGAGATGGTTGACGGTGGACATTAGCATCTTGACCCGGGCGGGCGTCACAGCGGGCCTCCTCCTCCGGTGCACCTGCTCCCCGGCAGAAAGGCAGCGCCGCCGCTAAGTATTTGGCTCGGCCGCTGATTGCGTGTTGACTCCAGCGCTCACACTCGGACGCACCGTCTCCTCCTCGCCCATTCATCTCCTGCGGGGGGCTTAATGGGTCCGGCCTCCCCCTTCGGACCGCCTTGACCCAGACAGATGACTTTAAATGCTGCGGGGATTGGATCCGCCATCGCATTTGCAAACCGCAATACGGTGATTTACGGAGCTCGCGGCTGACGAGAAGGATTCCGGATCATTATAATAATTACGGAGGCCTCGGTGGGACTCCGAGCAGAGGGGACCTCCGTTTCCCCAGAGGAACATCATCCAAGTGACACATCGCAAATTGAAAGTGTCAGAAAACCACAGACGAACAATTCTGTGACGGCAAACTCCGAGTAAACTGGTGGCAGAAGTTATTTGAGGGGCTCCCTGTGATTTGGATCTATGAGACTGCGAGAAGATCCGTCTTCATGAAGCAGCCATTAGTGGTTTCATCAGACAAACAGCCAGATATGAGGAATGTGGAATCTAATAAACAAACAATTTGGGTAAAGGGTATTAATGTGTCCATTACAGGAAGCTAATTCACCGGAGACGGTGGAAAAGAAGAGATTTGTAACTCCAGCCCAAACCGTAACACTCGTCCAACTATAACCCCGACAAGGAACCAACCCTAACCTTAATACTGACTTTAATACTAACCATAACCCCAACCCCAACCCCGACACTAATACTAACCGTACCACTAACCCCAACCCCAACACTAACCTTAATACTGACTTTAATACTAACCATAACCCCAACCCCAACCCCGACACTAATACTAACCGTACCACTAACCCCAACCCCAACACTAACCTTAATACTGACTTTAATACTAACCATAACCCCAACCCCAACACTAATACTAACCGTACTACTAACCCCAACCCCAACACTAACCTTAATACTAACTTTAATACTAACCAAAGCCCCAACCCAAGGCCAACACTAACCCTAACACGAAAACTAACCTTACTACAAACCCCAACCCCAACACTTACCCTAAGACTAATACTAACCTTAATACTAACATAACCTTGATACTAACCCCAACACTAACCCTAACCTTGATACCAATCCGAACCCAACACTTACCCGAACCCCAGCCCCAACACTAACCTTAACAAACACCTTAATACTAACCCCAACCTCGACACTAACCCTAAAACGAAAACTAACCTTACTACAAACCCCATCCCCAACACTAACCCTAACACTAATACTAACCTTAATACTAGCATAACCTTGATACTAACCCCAACACTAACCCTAACCTTGATACCAACTCAAACCCAACACTTACCCTAACCCCAACCCCATCACTAACCTTAACAGAAACCTTAACACTAACCCCAACCCCAACACTCACCCTAACAATAATACTAACCTTAATACAAACCTCAACCGCAACACTAAAGCTAACAATAATACTAACCTACCATTAACCCTGATTCTAACCCAACCACTAACCCTGATACTAACCCCACCACTAACCCTGATACTAGCCCCACCACTAACCCTGATACTAACCTTACCACTAACCCTGATGCTAACACTGATACTACCCCTGATACTAACCCTACCATTAACCCTGATGCTAATCCTGATACTAAACCCACCACTAACCTTGATACTAACCCTGATGCTAACCCTAATACCAACCCCACCACTAACCCTGATGCTAGCCCCACCACGAACCCTGATACTAACCTTACCACTAACCCTGATACTAACTCTACCACTAACCCTGATATTAACCCTGATACTAACCCCACCACTAACCCTGATACTAACCCCACCACTAACCCTGATACTAACCCTAACACTAACCCCACCACTAACCCTGATACTAACCCCACCACTAACCATGATGCTAACCCTAATACTACCCCCACCATTAACCCTGATACTAACCCTGATGCTAACCCCACCACTAACCCTGATGCTAACCCTGATACTAACCCCACCTATAACCCTGATACTGACCCTGATCGTAACCCTAATACTAACCCTACCACTAACCCTGATGTTAACCCTGATACCAGCCCTGATACTAACCCCACCACTAACCCTCATACTAACCCTCAAGCTAACCCTGATACTAATGCTGATACTAACCCTACCACTAACCCTGATGCTAATCCTGATACAAACCCCACCACTAACCCTGATACTAGCCCCACCACTAACCCTGATACTAACCCTGATACTAACCCCACCACTAACCCTGATACTAGTCCTGATACTAACCATGATGCTAACCCTGATACTAACCCTAATACTAGCCCCACCGCTAACCCTAATGCTAACCCTGATACTAACCCCACCACTAACCCTGATACTAGTCCTGATACTAACCCTGATGCTAACCCCACCACTAACCCTGATACTAACCCCACCACCAACCCTGATGCTAATCCTGATGCTAGTCCTAATACTAGTCCTGATACTAACCCCACCACTGACCTGAGCCCAACCGGGAGCCTCGGAGGTGATTGGTTGCTGGTCACACTGATCGTGAATGAAGCTAGCATCCATGGGAGGAGTTACCTGTATGCCCAGCAGATGTTCCAGATCCAGGTGCGTCCCAGCATCTCCTCGGGGGCGACTGGTGGCCCAAAAACATCTGGAAATAAACACAAACAAAAAATGTTCCATTGGATTCTCAAGATACAGCCTTCTTCTCCAGTCAGACACGATGATCTTGATCCAGTTCCTCTGGGATTTAGGACTCTCTGGAGGAGGTCTTCTCCTCCTTTGGACTTCTCCCTTCAGGGGTCACCACAGCCAATCACCTGCCTCCATCTTACCATCTCCTCTCACAGCGGTTAACGTCCTGTCCTCCTCCCCTCCTTCCATAAACCTTCTCTCTGGTCTTCCTCCAGACCTCCAGCCCTGGCTGCTCCAACCACAGCATCCCTCTACCAAGATCTTGCAGTGGTTGAGAAGATGCAAACTCACATTCACGCACCCTGGTAGAGCGCTGGCTGCGCTAAGCACACTGTGGGGGTTCAGTGTCCTGCTCAAGGACACTTCCACGGGGAATAGAACCCCCAGCTCTCCGACCGCAGGAACATCTGCTCCACCAGCTGAGACTTTAACCTTGTAAATGGAGTTTGTTTTCAAAGTCGTCTCACCATCTTCTGGGTGACGTCCAGACAAAGGGCCTCGTGATTGTTTTCCGGGTGTAAGCGCGAGGCTCCAGGAGCTCCTCCCTGCCCTTCCAAGGACCTTCTGACGTTCGGTTCGTGGTGGGCCTGATAACCATTGATTACAGCACGTAATCGATGCGCTCAATGACAATGATTCAGTGCGCTGCAGAAATGCATCGAGCGCCGGCGGCTGGAATCACGGGTGTTGCTTTTCAAGCGTTTTCCTCATTTTGTCTGGACCCCCCTTTTCCTCCCCCACCGAGTCACCGTATTCCATGAAGTCACGCAGAGACGGGATGAGATGGACGGACTGTCTGGGGAGGTATTTCTAAGGAAAGGAATACATGAAGAAAAACAACCGGGCGGAAACATGTTTTGGCCTCAAGTCGCCATAGGGTGGCAATGTTTAGCCACAGTTGCCCTGCAAGTCTGCCTTCCCTCCTTTTCTTGAGGAGCTGCACCCTTGAATAGATGTATTTCACCTCGGCAGAGAAGAATAAAATCAATATCCCAACAGGTTTGACAGGAGAAGGGCTCTTAATGCCTGAGCCCGGAGAAAAATCAGCAAATATGGCAGAAAATAGGCTAAATTCGCCCCGAGCTGCGAGAACCCAGGAACTGTAAAAACAGGTAGAGGTGCATTTGAGATTCAGCGTGTCAGCACAAACACACACACACACACACACACACACACACACACCTGTCATTCTACGTGAGGGAAAGTTTTTGGGGAAAACCATTAACACACCTGTCCGCTCACACAGCTACACAACCAGATGTGCTATATCACCTTTCACTGCAGAGCTGAATTTTTTTTCCTCCCTCTTTTTCAAAGTGCAGAAGGAAAGGAAAGGAAAGGAAAGGAAAGCCCCCCCCCCCTCGGTGTCAAGCATGTAACTTTGCTCCTCGTGCTTTCGGTGGCCATGCATGGCTAGGCCATGTAATGAATGTTGATAAAGTAGAAAAGCTGGTTTAATCAGGACGGATCACTGTGCAGAGGTGGAGAATGTCAGCGCGAGCAGGCACAGCTGCTTACTGAGAAATTCAATATTGACTGTCGGGATAAATGTCCTGCATATTCTCTCATCTGTCCCAGGGGCCGCCGTATTATGCCTCTCACGTTAGCGCTCCTAATTGGATTAAAAATGGCTTGTTATTTGGAGAAAAATGACTGAGAAAACTATCATAATTATTGCCTCTCTTGAAACTGTCAGGGCCGTGGAGAATGTCAAATTCTGGATGACGCGGCGCGTTCTGAGACAAAGACCGCCCTTGATTGATCGCGTTTTTAAAATGGAATCAATGGAAACCAATGAATCCACAATTTGGTGCTCGGCGGCGAGAAATGCCACGTCAAAGTCTCATATTTACGCCGTTAATTCGCCGCCTCTATTTTACACTTTCTCAAGCGAGCTGGAGTTTTTCTCTGCGTGCATATGTGCCTGTTTATACACAGACCTGCGCCGGGTGCGTGCACGCCTGCATAGAAATGAAGCAGGCGAATCCATCAGATGTCCGCCGGGTTCTGTTGGGCGCACCACCAGGAGCAGCCATTAACAGAAAATAAATGCCTGACGCCACAAAGCTGACAGTGTCTCATTCATACTGACACCGCGGCTAAATTACACATAAAAGCACTGATAACATCATCATTAAATATTGATTTTAAGGATGGCTGAAACCAAACACATGCGCACGTTTCAAATTCAGGCCGCCGCGTGGGGGGGGGGGGGGGGTGGCTTTCGGAGAAGGCAATCACGCCGGCATCTCGAAGAAAAGATGGACGGAACCCGGGCTGAGGCGGGAGGAGGAGAAGAGAGGGTGAAAAGCAGGGAGAGGTAAAAAGGGCTGGTGGATGGGGGTGGAGGGGAGAAAGAGATTTAAGGCTGAGGCTCACAGCAGATGTTGGTGTTGATGATGATGGATGCGGCTTGTTGAGATGCAGAGTTGTTATCATGAGAGGCAGTCACAGCCTCCTCACGGCACACTTTCCCCCCAGATGTCATGGTGTGTGTGTGTGTGTGTGTGTGTGTGTGTGTGTGTGTGTGTGTGTTCGATACACTGCAGTTGTTTGGCTGAAATGTGCCCATGAGCCACGAGCAAATATGAAGCTAATCTATTCCATACACATGGTTATTATTTCATTCGATCGCCGATTCAAACTTGTGTAATTTCCACATCCATCTCAACTTGGATCAGCTGTGGGCAAAGCGCACAAATAGGGCCTTTATTTGATAAAGAAATGGAGCCTGATTAGCAGAGATGAGGTTAATGAACAACTATCTTTTCCAGTCTGGGGAACAGAAACGCTGAAATGCAACTTGCCCTGAAGGCCTCCATTGGACTCATTTGAAAATTGTTCAGCTTTATTGCAAAGCGGGGAGGTTACATTTTCCTGCATCACATCACACATCACCGGGTTACCGGATACAATAACCTCCATCCACAACAAAGCACACGTAGGCAGCAGGTGGGGTGTGTGTGTGTGTGTGTGTGTGTGTGTGTGTGTGTGTGTGAGTGTGTGAGTGTGTGTGTGTGTGAGACATGCTGAGTGGTAGCCTGCTCAACACTCTAACCAGATAAAGGGTGCAGGACAGAAACATGTCGGTAATTGATTGCTAATTAGTTCTTTTGTTGTCGTCCATTGTGTCCTGACAGAGCTGCGCCCTGGGCTGTCTATTCACACACACACACACACACACGCACACACACACACACACACACACACGCATGCACAGACACCCTCGGGGCGTGCAGCAGAAGAATAAGCAAAGCTTGTTCGTCGATTTAGCCCCAGCAGGGGGTTGGAATCCACCTTGTCATTGACCTCTTGGATTCAGCTTTGACAGAATCAAGAGGCCTTCTTTTCAGCAACAAAAACACAACTTTCAGCTCATCTTTACACACACACACATATGTACATATTATATATATATATATATATATATATATATATATATATATATTGCATTCTCAGACAGGAAATGATATGTCTTCTTGAGTGATGATGAGATGATTTGTTTTCACATCAAATGTGGACAGTCTCTGTGCACCCCCTCTACCTAACACACACACACACACACACACACACACACGCTCCCTCAGAGTGTGTATTGAAGCGCACTATATGCCATTTCCAGGGTTGCCGTACCCGCATCTCTCCCTCTCTCATCAGTGCATGAGAAATTACCTAATGAGGAATGGGTCGCACATTTCCACAAACTCATTAACCCGCGAGCGAGTGAGACTAATTGCAGCGTTTGGGTAATGTGATTCCACATCTGTTACTGCAGCCCAGGACACCGTAGTCAGCACAGGGCTGGATCTGGTGGGCTGGGCCACGCAAGGAGGTAGATTTACCATAACAACACACACTAGGCTCAAACTGCCTCTGCCAACCTGTGTGGGAGGAGCGGCAGGCGGCCTGGCTGCGGTTATAATATTTGATCTACTATTGACATGTAATATCTTGTAGCGACATGCCTGTGCGGGGCGGGTGGGCCACCTGGACCCGTTCTGCAAATACTGCTGACTCTTGCAGGCCAGAAAGGAGAAGGTGTGTTACAGAGGAGGAGCCGAAGTGACCGTAAAAAACAACACCGCGGAAGGAACATTTACCCGGCTGCGTGAAAGCAGGCCATTCAGTGAAGATATGATTATTTAAATGATATTACAATTCAATAACACACTCAGAGGGCGACAGAATGTTTCGCCGCTCACGTATGTGCCTCATTTGCACCGATGCCCAGTTAAACAGCTCACATCTCTCCCAACCCATTTTAGCAAACTAACCTGATTTTTTTTATTAATACTTTATAACTATTTGATTTATTCTATTTCATTTCAAGACAAAGTGAAACGTTGAGTTTCTCCCAAGACACTTAGCAGGATGTATTTCCCCGCGTGCATTGGTATATATGAAATGATCTGGCCATGGTGTCCAAAGTTATTTTTAATAATAATAATATAAACATAGTACTTCACTGCTACTTCATTTAAACAGTGGGGGAAAGCGGGCTGGGGAGGGGGTTCAGGGTCTGAACTGCTTAATAAATGAATGCAAACAATTTCCCGTTAATAGAAAAAGGTGGGAACCGACTGTTTAGTGCGGGGGTTGATATGGTTCCGTTAATTATGATTAATCCGCAGTTTAACCCCCGGCCCGCCGCTGCAGGTGGAGACGCCGCGTCTCATCAATTACCGCCCCGTGACCGGAAGCTGCCCCCGCCGATGCAGCCGCTCATCCGTCGCCTGAGATTTCAGGCTCGGATGGACGTTATAACTCCGCCATGTCCTCAATAAAAAAAAAAAATAAAAATGAAAATGAATGGATTAAAATGAAATAAAAATAAATTAGATTTATTGATTGAACGAATTAAATGCTATCAATGTAAAAATATTTAAAATCGCTTTTTCGTTCAGGCATGTAATTGGGCTACTTTGTCCGGTAATTATAAAGGTGAGCTGCTGGGTTGAAACAGGGGATATTACTGTTTGCGAAAAACGTCACCATTGTATGTGTTAATTTATTTCAGAAAACGGGGAGAAAATAATTAAAACACACTTGATTAAAATCCGCTTATTTATTCTAAAGCAGCAGTCCGTCTGCGGGCTCGCTCTTAGCTAGCGCAGCCTCAATGTGATGCTAAAGCACGCCATGTCGTCACCGTGAATTCACGAGATATTTTCTGCGTACCCCAGAGTTCGAAGTGTGAATTCATTTATTTCGAGTAGCGCACATTTGACCCTTTTTAAATTGGTTTGTGCTAAAACGCTTCATAGGCACATATTGCTCAATTAAATTATAACTGAGACGGCGAGCAAACAATCTCGTAGCGTGAAGCTGCTAATGCTAATGTTGCGTTTCAGCGTTGCTCGGTATTTACTCGCTCTTTACCAATTAATTTCATTTGAATCATTTTCAACCAGCGATATAAAGTGTGTGTGTGTGTAAAAAGTAAATATTAAACATCTGCTGGTTTGTTTTTAACCCACAGGTTCACCGACGCTTCCTGCGTGACACGGAAACGGGGGTGGGGGGTAAACAAACCACAACTACACAAACGGAATTTCATGCAAAAAGCGGAATTTTCCGACTCTTTTCTCGAGCCAGTAAACGCACCGTCCCAGGTGTTCCCGGGCGAGAAGGTAAGGAGATGTTTTTATCTTCACACACCTGGATGTGCTGGTCTCCCGCAGGACACCGCGATCTCCAGACGCGACCCTCAGCTGATCCAAAACAATCACACCGATAAGTAATCGATATCAACCCGACGCGTGTCACCTGCGTCGAACCTGAGCGCGTACACGGATCCCCGTGGCGTGGCGTGGCGTGGGAGGGACGGGAGGGGGCAGTTCTTCAAAAGGTCTCTCTTTATTCGTGTCGTCTTTTTTTCCAAATCGGTACAAACCCGTCGACGCGACGCGTTCCGGCGTGGGGTCAAACACTGACGTACATACAGGAAGTCAAAACAAGTCACGAAGAAGAAGAGCAGCGGGTACAGAGCGGGAGCCGTCCTGAGCCGCCGGCTTATTTCCATTTATTTCTCTTTTATTCGCATGTTCTTGATGTCCGCTTCCGCCTCCTGCAAAGCGGAGGTTGCCCACGGTGCGTGCGTGTGTGTGTGTGTGTGTGTGTGTGTGTG
>CAAKHD010009294.1:4228-46081 GCA_901007705.1 Fistularia tabacaria | reverse complement strand
TGCACTTTCTCATTCCATCACCAGGTCTCCTTATCTACTTTCCTGTCTGGCTACACTCTCATCTACCACTACTTTGCAGTCACTGATCTCTTTCAGATGACCTCGTCTATACAAGATGTAGTCTACCTGCGTGCTCCTACCTCCGCTCCTATAGGCTACCCTATGTTCCTGTCTTTGCTGGAAAAAAGTATTCACAACAGCCATTTCCATCCTTTTTGCAAAGTCTACCACCATTTGTCCCTCTACATTCCTATCCTGGATACCAAACCTGCCCATCACTTCTTCATCAACTCTATTGCCTGCACCAACATGTCCATTGAAGTCTGCTCTAATGACCACTCTCTCATTTCTGGGGATATTCTGCATCAATTCTAACTCTAACTCATTCCAGAACTTCTCCTTCTCCTTTAACTCACATCCCACCTGTGGGGCATAGCCACTAACAACAATGAGCATCCCACCTTCAATTTCTAGTTTCAGGCTCATAAGTCTATCTGACATTCTTTTCACCTCCAGAACATTCCTAACAAACTCCTCTTTCAAGATAACTCCTACTCCATTTCTCTTCCTGTTAGTACCATGATAGTACAACTTAAAACCTGCTCCCAGGCCTCTAGCCTTACTACCTTTCCATCTGGTCTTCTGGACACACAGTATATCCGCCTTCCTTCTCTGCATCATGTCAACCAACTCTCTACTTTTTCCTGTCATCGTCCCAACATTCAATGTCCCTACTCTCAGTTCCAGACTCTTGCCTTTCGTCTCCTCTCTCTGCTTCCGAACACGCCTTCCTCCTCTCCTTCTTCGACCCACAGTAGCCCAATTTCCATTGGTACCCTGTAAGTTATCGGCACCAATGTCGGTCGTTGTTAACCCAGGCGTCGACTGATCCGGTATGAAATTTTTAGGTTTGATTCGCATATTTGGTTTTGGCAAAAGTTTTACGCCGGATGTCCTTCCTGACGCAACCCTCTGCATTTATCCGGGCTTGGGACCGGCTCAGGGAGCCACTTGCCTGTGCCCCCCCCGAGTCCGGCTCCAGGAGACACCGGCCTGTGCCGCCCTGAGGCTGCATTAAATACCTCCTATGAATCTTTCATGTAAAATAAAAAAAGCAACCCTATTTTTTTTCCCCTCAGATTCCAGACATAGCTGTAATAAATAATCCTGATCTCAGTATCGTTGACAAAATTCCCTGATGTTATCATTCAGGTCAGAAACACGAACGTTGGAACGAAATTACAGATGTGATACCGAGGTTAAAAAGAAAGACTTGTCAGTGTCTGATTTAAAAAAAAAAAAAAAAAAAAGAGAGAGAGAGAGGCGAGCAATTGTTAAAATGTCTCACTGTTTGGACAATTTCACCCTCAGACGTCATCGATATCAAAATATAATGGTTGAAGACAGATGTCAAAGCAGACTTGCCACCAAATATAAACATCTGAACAACACTCTTGTGAATGTAGAGAACAAACTGTTTCATTCTTAAACAAAGGGTTGTATTGTGTTTTCGTCACCTGATGGCCCTGGATTTGATTTTCACATCCCCTGCTGTGATAAATGTTCAGATATATATATTCTTGTTAATGTCGGTTTCTGAGGTTGAAAGGATTTCTGGAAGACAACCAGCCTGTTGTGTTGAT
The DNA here is from genome assembly GCA_901007705.1 of Fistularia tabacaria. NCBI lineage: Eukaryota > Metazoa > Chordata > Actinopteri > Syngnathiformes > Fistulariidae > Fistularia > Fistularia tabacaria. Next base: position 44,438 of record CAAKHD010009294.1, on the reverse strand, counting down.
GCGGGTCCTGCGTCTCCGTGGCGACCAGAATCCTCACCTGACCGAGTCTCCTCCACTCCAGGAGACCGTTTGTGACTGTCGTTGCGTCGGTCCGCCTCATCCGCTGGCCCCGTCTGTCATGTCTGTCTCCGTTCTGATGCTTTTTAATTACATCATCATGGAAGCGCCGCTCACAAACGCTGCGGCGGGGGATTAATTTATGCGGCTAAAATAATGGTTGTGAGCGTGTGATTGTGTTGCTGCAGGAGGGAAGCGGCTGTTAGTTTCCACATGTTTGGCAGCAGCAGGAGTTATTATGGCGCTGAGTAATATCCGCTGCTTCGCACTCTGTTGGTTTAAATGCCATTAGAGGCTGTCACTCAATAGGAAGGTAAGTGGTGTGTGTGTGTGTGTGTGTGTGTGTGTGTGCGCGCGTGCGCATATATTCGCGCGCGTGCTGGTACTGTCGGGACTGAAAGAGACAGCGGAGATGAGAGAGGCTGGAAGAAGAAAATGGGGAAAAAAAAGATGGCGACCATACATGAAAACACAAGCGCACACACACACACACACACGCCCAGACAAACACACAATAAAGACAGGGATGATTTTTGTCTGGAACAAAAAAAGCTGTCAGGGTTGCTGCTCACAGGAATTTAATAGGATGGGAGGAGGATGAGCAAAATAAGAGATGGGGGGGAGGAGGTGTTGGTGGGGGGGGGCAGGAGTATAGAGGGAGGGGGAATGAACAGGAAGAGAGAAGATAGGATAAAAAACAAAAGTGAGAATCAGAGGTGAGAATAGAGCATAATGGAGGGAGGTGAACAGGGGAGGAAGGGAGAGAGAGAGGTGAGAATGACAAGAGTGGGAGGAAAGGAGGAGTCAAGGTTAGGAAGAGTAGATAATCCTTCGAAAGTAGGATGATGCAAATGAAGTGAATGAGACTTCTGTAAGAAAAGATGATGAATCTCTGAATGGAAAATGGAAATAGATTAGATTGAGGATAACGGAAGAAGAGGAAAGGAAACCAGGAGGAAGGAGTGGGGTGGAATAAAAATAACAGAGGAAGGGAAAAGGATGGAAATGAGCAACTATTACATGGATGCTAATTTAAGTTTGTCGGGTAATTTTCCTCCTTCGGTAGATTAACTCAGAATCCTGGAAAAGGAACCTGAGGACTGACCAGGGGTTACAGAAAAATGTGTAAGAGAATGTAAAAAAAAAGAAATTACCTTGAAATCTGCGAATAAAATGAGCAGAGGATGTGACTTCTGGCATCTAAACATGCAGGAAGTGACTTAACATCCGCGAGAAAATTGGATGAGAACCCGCGGGAGAGTTGTCAATTAAATTTCACAAAATAACTCAACGAATTTGAAGGAGATGTGATTGAAGAATGGCAAGAAATGACTGGAAAGACAAGTGCTTAACATTGATTTCCTTCATTTTGGTGGTGGAATCTTTAACCGATTCGTCTTACTGATGTGGCATTTTTCCTGGTTGTAATAATTGTGTAATAAGTCGTCGGTCTGCAGAGGTTCATGTGTCTCATGTGATCCCCCCCCCCACCCCCACCCCCCCCCAAACGGACGTCACGAGAAATGTCAGTGCTCAAAATTGGGCACCTGAATAATGGAATATTAATGATGTTCCAAGTTATGTAACAGTGGCTGGGAGCCGGGGGTGACGAGGTCACAGCTGTTTGATGTATTTCATCATCAGGCTGAAGAAGATGAAGGGGAGCAGGGGGGAAAAACACAGCAGAAAGGAATGGAGAAGCCAAATGCTGGGGATGGAGAGAAACACGAAGCAGGAAGGAATGGAAGGAAGGAAGGCGCGGGGAAGGAAAAGGAAGTGGACGGATGGAAGAGGTGGAGGAGGGGAAATGAAAGGCATGAAGATGAGCCACGAGCTTCTTGAAACACTCGTGCATCAACTGGGAGGGGTGGCTGGGGGGCGGAGGGATGGGGGGACACATGAAAAGGCGGATGGATAATTGGATCGTCACATTGCTTGAAATTCTTTGTTGCCATTTTTTTGGGAAATGTACAACAGGGACCGCCTGAAAAACGTGATGGAAGATGGAAAAAAACACCTCTTTGTGTAATTGTAGATTTTTAGCGGCAGAATTAATGGAGACTGCGTCTCCCCTGACGACCCTCCCTCCGCCGATTAATTTTGCTAAATCCTGCTATGTTTGTGCATCGGAGCAATTTTCAGTCCACGCTGCTCCCCCACCCCCCTGGGATGAGGACATGCGTCTCCTATCCGACCCCTGAATATCTGATGAAAAGCGGAAACAACACTGCCGGCTGTGGTTTCCTCAGGTGACTCCGAAATGGCCGAGACTTTTGGAAAATATCCTGAAGATCAGCAGGAAATGTCCTGACAATCAGCTGGAAAAAAAGAGGAGAAATGATCACAACCGATTCCTATTGCTCCGTCTGGAAGGAGGTGTGGGATCCTCCGCTGCCGAACCAGCAGGCTGAAGAATAGCTTCTGTCACACAGCTGTCGGCATGCTGAACTCTGGACAGTGAAGCATCACATACACACACACACACACACACACACACACACACACACACACACACACACACACACACACACACACACACACAATTGTAGTCTTAACTACCCAGGGACAGACATATTTAAATAGACTCATCCATGTACTGTACTAACCACTCACACACTGCGCACACACAACAAAAATGAATGAATTACAACTATATTCATGTAAATTCTGTAGTACTGGAAATTGAATTTATATATTTATATATGTCACTTTCTGATTTAATTGTAGTTTGGACTTACTGGTGTGGATGCCAACTTAATGTCATTGTCTGAGAACCACACTCTTAAAATCTTATCCATCCATCCATCCATGAAACAGAAAAAGTGAACAAATTATCCATAGAGAAGGCAAATATTGCTTTAAAATAAAACCCGCCATCAGCAGAACTACCTGGGAATGATTTTTTATTTACTTATTCACTTTTCCCAAAGAAAACCCAAAATGACCACAAGATGGTCAAGAAACCAGTAGTGTTGGAATGAAATACGTGACTGGCCATCCATGAAACTGTGAGGAGGAAACGAGCAAACAGCAATAACCAGCGAACAGATAACTGACAAATGGACAGCGCAGTGGCATTGTTCACTTGCTTCATGACGCAAGCAGGTTTTGCTCCTCTTCCTCTTCCTTGCTGAGGTCTCACTGTGCACTTCCAGCCTCCTGCTACCTGTCAGGAGGTGATGACATCGCTCTTGATCAACACACAAGTGTGAAACACTTGAGTATTTTTTTTTCTCTTCTTTTTTTCAAAAGAAATACTTGATCACATATCTAGGGTTGGGCTACTTGTTTTAGTAATTGAGCAATTAATAATTCTGATGATTAATTGTATAAAAAATTGTACATTCTGTAGTGTGCAGATGCTTCCTGTTGAGATGTTGCAACATGGAGGACGTGCTGTTATGGAATGCTAATTCCGCTTTACAATAATACTCAACTATATTTCTGGCCCACAGAGTAGTTATGAATGTGTTTGTTTTTGTTTTTTGTTTGTGTGTGTATTTGTGCGCTAATTCTACTATTCAATAATAATAATAATACGATACTCAATTTCTTTTCCTCGGTTTAGCTTGTGGCGGTTCCATACTTTTGACACCTTTTGTGATTTCTGTCGTGGTGTACCGTCCCTTTGCTCCCTGCTTCTCTGGTCATCGGCCATCCTTCCATGCTTAATTTATGTTAGCAGCCTAAGCTCACTTCTGCTTAAGTGATCACGTTGTGTAGCACAAATAACCATGTGTGTAGAGCACTGCCTGGATGCCTGAAATAGTTGTACCTTTTTTTAATGATTACTTGAGGCAGATTATTTGCCCTAAGTAATTTTTCATCGATAAAATTACTCAAATTATTTGAGGAATTGTTTTAGCCCATGTCCATGGGTGATTGAGAAATACATGAATTAAAAAAAAGAAGGGGTTGATAAGGTTCGTCAGAACACCCTCAGGTAGTAAACATTATGGGGTAAGAGAGAAGTCATAGCACTGTAATGCTGGAGTCGTGGGTAATCCTGGTACCTGAATTTTAGGGGTAAAACTACCTTGATTTATCAGAAGAATTATGATGTATCCCTCTAAATAGGGAAAGTAGAAGCACAAAAGTACTGTGCAAATGGATATGTTAGCTGATAGAATTAGACAGTCATCAATTATGATGACTCAGTTATGCAATCTTTACAGATGAATTGGTGTGGGAAATGAACTACCTGATCAGTTTGTTTTACCTGCGTTACTGGACATTGGAATTGTGGGTTTTCATTGACAATGTCTGGGTGTTAAAGTCCAGCCACCAGATGTAGATCCCCTGATGTGGATAACTAACTTAAATCCAACGTCTTTGAAATGCTGAAGGTCTTGCTCCTGCACAGCGAGACGGCTTTGTATGTTCCCTTGGGTTCCTGTTCATTTTAATGGCTTTTCTATTTTCATATTCAACGAGTGTCTTAACATCCTTCTGACCCTCCTCACACTAAACCGACTGTCTGCACAATGGTTTTTGGACCTTTTAAATTGATGGCTGGAGCAGGTGGTTGTTGTGGAAGGTGTCAGAATTTAAGGTGTTCTCAGGCGCATTTTAATGCAGCTGGAGTTTCGGTGAGGTTGGGAACAAACGATCAGTAAAATGCCAATCGGGCCCTTGAACAAAAAGAGCACTTCCATTTAACCCTCAGTATAAATGTACTTTTACCTTCTACGTGCACTTTAATGTGTTTCACTCCCTCCTTGACATTGTCAGCCATCACAGTCTTTGTCTGTGTGTGTGTGTGTGTATGTGTGTGTGTGTGTGTGTGTGTGTGTGTGTGTGTGTGTGTGTGTGTGTGTGTGTGTGTGTGTGTGTGTGTGTGTGTGTGTGTGTGGTTTGGTCGGAGCCCTTTGAGGGTCTGAGCTAACCTATTAATTAACTTTAATAAACAACCTCCAAACTTCCTCGAAGTAAGTTTTTATTTTTGATCCAAAGTGATGGAAAAATGCAAATTTATACCGCCCCCTGGTGGACTTGTTCTCCCTGACAGCTGGCGACCCCCGCTGATATTTGTCTTCTCTGTTAGCAGCTATTTTTCATCCAGCGGTTCATGATGCAGCTCTTTTGTTGGTTTGTTTTTGCATTCATCTACTTCGTTGCTCTCCTGTCGTTTGTCATCATGATTCTCGGAAGTTTCTTGTTTTGCTTTAGGTCATTTCCTGGTGGTTTTTCATGCAGTCGTTTCTCCCTGTTTGATCATTCTCGGTTTTTAAGGCTGTCTCATTTTCATTTCAATGAAGTCACTTGGCTGGGGTAAAAAAGCAATTTTCAAATCAACAGAAATAAAATAATGTCTTAATTTTCGGGCCAAAAATAATGGCCAAATGGCCCCCTGGGGGGTCCTGATCCCTACTTTGGGAGCCTCGGCAGCGAGAGCCGTTATCTATAAAACACTGCAGTGAGAGCGGGCATTGCGTTTATGTTTGAGCAGGAAATTATGTCTTCATGGTGGTGGATAGTTTTGCAGGTTTCAAACACTTTGATCTAGCTCTGGGAGATCTTTCTGTTTTAAGTGGTTAAGTGGTTATTCAGCAGTGGATCCAAAATGATTTGATGGCAGAAGAGTAAAGGAGAGTAAAACTGCACCGTCCTTGCACTGGAAAACTAAAAAAAAAAAATCATTGTGTAACTTTGGATGATGTGATACAGATTGTACTAAAATTTGGATGGTGAGGATGATCATTGCTGTCTTAACTGCAGCATCATATCATGTTTTTTTCATATTCATTTGGGGTAAAGTTTTGCTGTTGACATCAAGCCAAGAAGCACTGATGGCTAAAAGATCAGGGTTTTCTCTCTTCAGAAATCCCTTGCAAATTTGTTATCTAAAGTCTTCCTCTCAGTAAATTGACTTGTTTTCAAAAGCATTAAAGTCACCAAGAATAACTGGGCAAATCACTTCTGGAATAATTGTCTTGCAGTCCCTTAAACATGGCTTAAAACCCAGAAAATGATAGTTAATGTCCCAGCAAGTTTACTCATAAATCAGAATTATCAAACTATCTGAAGTGTGTGCAAGAGAATTCTGTAAAATAAACCAAAAAATTCTTATAAATAAGACAAATGACCCAAAATAAGAAATATATCCCCTCCAAAAAGAAACAATCAGAAGTGTGAGAAATCCCGGAAGGAACCTGTGTTGAAGCTACTGTCTGCCTGACTCCTGACGAGATGTATTTAAAAGGCTTTCTCCAGAATCCCCTCACAGTCCCCTCACCAAACTCGGATCAACAGACGCTTTTGTGACAGAAAACTTCAGAGATCACAGGTCCAAGAACTAACCAGCACGAATTTGGGTCTGGAAACCCTCCTCCTGCATTCACACAGGCAGAGAGGGACCAGGAAAGGGACTGTTGTGACGTCACGGACAACATGGAGAGCAAAGTTGCCATTGAGTTCATGCTCCGTATGGTGGGAATAATAGCCATGGACTATCAGATGGATTAAAATGTTTTTATTTTCTCCCTACACTGCTTCGAAAAGCCTCACAATTAGCTTACTCTGAACTTATTATGGCCATAATGTTTATGCTCTGCTGCAAGCCCCGGAAACCCCTCTGTGGCGTAGCAGGCAAGACAAGGTTGGATCTCTTCATCGGTCCATTTCTCACTGGTTCTGTCCATTTTGTCACAAATCCTAAGAAAACAGCTGACCAGCTGAAATTTTTTTAATAAAAGTGCACGACATGAAATATCTAGTAGTGGGCGTGGCTTATGAGTTCTACCAATCACAGACGTCACTCTAGTTCCTTTGGAACCGTCAACTTGCCTTGGAGTAGGAGCTAAAATTGTTTGAATCGAGTACAATCTAGCTGAGTTCCAAGGTCCCTGACTCCTATGCTTGGACAACGGCCTCGACCCAGAAAAGGTTCTATGAACTGCAAAAAGTTTCTACAGTACAAAAGGGGCTAGTTTCTTGACTCTGATCTGGGTATACATTAACAAACGAAAGTCTTTTATTTGTTGTTGTGATTTGTCTCCGTGTTTCAACAAGGTTGAAATGAGGGGCGTCTGCAGGACAGGCGATCACTTTTGGGTGTTTGAACCCACTGGAGGGGGCGGGGCTTGTGGCCTTATTTTGCTTGTATGCGAACTGGGAGGAACAGCTGTCATTGCGGGTTAGAAGGAGCGTGAGGCGTTGGTGACGGGGCAGAACCCACCGGGGATACTAGTTATTCCTCCAGTTAATTTGCCGTGTGATTTTTGAGGGAGGGGTCCTGAGTGGTTGTCATCAGCAGCTGTGTGGGAGTCTTTTTGTTTCTTGCCGCTTTGTGTGATGAATTTGCATCGCTTCCCGGCGTTTTAAACTTTTTAACACCGCAGACAGCAAGCCTCGATCGGCCCGGGCGACGCCTTGACTAGACGCCCGACGCCACGCTGTGGGAAAACACCGGGGGGAAAGTGACTGTTAGTCAGAGTTGGAGGGAAATGAAAATCCCCGTGAGTAAAGTTGAGGCATATCCAGCTGCGGCTGGACCTCCTGCAAGAAACATCACTGTCAGAGGATTTCCTTTGATGGTTTCTAACCAATTTTGAAGGCCCTTCCTGCAGATTTCTGTTAAAGCTCATTTTTCTGTCGACGGAAAGAAAGAATTTGATTTCTGATTTCTTGGTATTTCCTCTACAATTTGCCTCGGCTTCTCAACGTATCTTCACAAGGGTTTTTTAGGGGGTAATTTTCACCTGTTTTTTGAGTGTAATTTTGTGACTGTTTAAAAGGAATAATACCTCCTGTTTTGAAAGGGACCTCTAGCTCATTTATATTTGACAATAAGCAGGAAAGAAATATAGCTACAGCCACAAAGGCGTGGATAATGGAGATGCTGCACCCTCTGATGGATGGACTTCATAATTTACGTCATTGCTAAACATCTGAAAGCATCGATTCCTGCATTGCGAAACCCATTGATCAATTAAGTCATCGCTGATCTGATAGGTCGTTACCGTAATGTGTTGTAACCTATTTTTTGTTTAAAACCAGCGTTGCATTTCACTCTCAACCCGATTTTCTTTCGATTTTCTTTCCAAATAGTAGCGGGACGCATATCAGACAGTTCCTGACCGTCAGCAGAACTGTCCGGCATTAAATCCTTGATGTATTTGAGATGTTCATCCGAAGTTCAACTAACATGTGGTGCTGCTTTCCAAAGGCAGCAAATGTCGCTACCGCATTATCCATGAAGTCGGACTTAGAGTTGATCAATAGGAGCCCACTTTGCATTGTGAGCAGTGTTTAAAGATTCTTCCATCCAGGCGTGTTCTCAGGTTTGTATTTAGCTAAGTCTTGTGCCATTAGTATTTAATTGTTTATGACGATTTGACTAATCAAAATCCACTGGATTGATTTTTAAATTTGATTGTTTTGGGTTTGCTTTTTTTTTTTTTCTACCTTTGCGTTGAAAAACCTTTTAAACCTAAAGCAGTTTATTAGTTTCCACTTGGAGTCTTTTGGCCTTTGTGTCTGATTAGTTTGACTTTTTAATGTTGGTTTTAATTGTTTGCAGATTTATTCCATTGTTTTTAATTAAGGGGTTTGACTCTGTCTCCTAGTTTTCATTCTGTTCCTGTCTTTTAAAAGTTTTGATGTAGCTGTTTCACAAATTCTGGTTGTGGTAAAGTTTCGGTTGTTGTAGTATTCAGATGCTGGTCGCTGGGCTGTGCCTACACTGATTGTCCAACTGCGTTGTTTGGAGACGCCCTCAATCCCACAGCTGCGACCTTGACTGCGACCTCCGCAACCGAAAGTGGTTTCACAATGAAAGCGAAGGAAAGCGGCCAGACGACAGCCAGCCCTTTATTTTCTCCAGAGAGAGGAAGCAGATAAATAAACAGAGACGGCGTCGTGTCAGACCTGTGCCAGCATCTGACTGATCTTCAGAGGAGATTGAGGAACGCTACAGGTTCTCCTTTAATCCCAGGCCAGGCGGTCGCCGAATTTGACAAAGCGCCTGCTTTTTCTCGAGTGTTTACAGACTCTATGGGGCACAGAGGTTGTTTGAGCCGAGAAAATCAGTCTTGAATATCGCGCGGCGAGATTTCTGTCTAGGCCCTTAATCTTTATTAAGTCATAATGGCCAGAGAAATCCTCCAGCGCTGATTGCTGCTGCTCTCTCAGCAGAATTATTTCCCCCAGCGCTTGTAATTGGGACCATAATAAGTGGCGGAGATAAGAGCACTGGTGACTTAGTATTTCATTACCCGTAACCATGGAGACCGTGGTGCCTTAGATCATTCACAACCCTCGGTTGATTTTGGGTTTGCAAAGCACCAATGTGCTGCAATGTGGATATATAAAATTATTACTGTTTTTTTCCCTCTCTCTCTTTTTATAATCCACAAATTGTAGTTTTATGACCATAAAGGAGTATGAGAAGCAAATGCTCTAATTTTCAAATAGCTCATGGCGTTTTTTGGGTCGAGGGAGGGCCCTTTCAGAACCCAGATACAAGAATTTCGGACTGTCTCGTGTCAGAGTTGCAAGACTGGACAGAAATTTCCGAGACGGAAACCATTTTATTCTGTTGATTTCAATTTCAAAGCGCTTCATGATTTATTTACAAAACAAGTTTATTTTATGAGAATGAGGAAGACTGGTTGGGTATTTTGCTGATATTGGTGTATATATATTGGTATATGATATATTAGAGCTTAATTAGTTAAAAAATTATATTGGTCTTGACTCATTGCAATAGCAAATTTCCTGAAAGTAGAGAAGGTCTTTGAACCTACAGGCTTAAACCTGTCATTCATCTTCAGTCTCACGCGTCCGATACGATGCCCTTCAGAATGTGAATGTTAACAGACCAAATAATAAAAATTCATAAAACGAGGCATAGTCCGGTAGATTATTTCTGTCACGGATCAGAAACACTGCCCCCCTGAGCTGATAGAGATATTTCATTTAAAGCCAACAGCTAGCCACTAAGCAGAGCCTGGGGAGCAGTTAGGGGTTCAGTATCTTGCTCAACAACATTGCGACAGGCTAGAAGGAGCTCAGGTATCGAACGAGGATGATGTTTATATCCACATACACTCCGGGGATCAAACTTATCACAGATGATTCACTTTGGCTTGTTTTCTTATTTCCTGCTTCATCATTCTCACTGATCTGTGTCACGTTTCAGGAAACGTCAGGCTTAGGTCGTCAAGCAACACAGAGACATTAGAGATGTGAAAACATCAAATAAACAAAAGAGCAGCTCTTTCAAAGAATTTAGTCACTAGTTATTTATATCTGAGGGATACTTGGAAATGACCTCAGTTTTAGCCAGTGTTCTTCGGGGAGTCTGGTGTCAGTCTCTCCCTGACAGCAGACTGCTGCTCATGGAGAACAGATCGTTTAAAAGAATCAACCTCTTGTATTCAGTTGTCACAGAGGAGTCAGGAGTAATGTGTGTGTGGTGTGTGTTTATGCGACCAGCACGTGAAACCTCATGCTGACATTCACAGAATGGACTAGCTGTTACATTTAGCGCTATATTGCGGTACAGGTAGTGATGTATAGCAAATGTTGGCTTCATGGACTGTCTTGTCTGTTGTTCTGGGGGACTCTGAGCTTACCATTGACCAGAGGTTGGTGGGGTTTGACCAGGACACCTATCAATCACAGTACCACACGGACTGTAGAGACATCCAACTTGTCACTCTCAATTACACTTGCAGACAATTAATAGCTCGACATCTCTCGCTTCGGGTGGTTTTCATGAGTTCGTAGCACCTTCTCAATGTGGGCAGGCTGGTCAGAGCACGGAGGCACTTGACTGAAGTGATGTCATTTTATCCGAAACAAAAAAACAAACAATGGAAGACATGGAGGCGATGCTTTACTTGCTACTGTGACTGGTCCTTTTTTGTCACATGTAGCAAAAGAAGAGAGCCAGATAGCAGCCGCCATGCTAACATGTAGCACGCCGTAGCATACTGCTCTCGATGACGTTATTCTCTGGCCAGTCAGTGGCTGGCAGTCTGTCGATGGCATGTTTTAGTATCGGCTCAACGTGCTTGGAACCTCACCAGAGCAGCTACTAAAATAGTACCTGGTCCCAAGGACTGTTCCTGGTGGGAACACAAAAAAGAACCCAGTGGAGTCATGTTTGCACCGTCCAGTGGAAAAGAGCCATTGAAGTCTTCATTGAACCTACTTACTGTTTTCAGGCTTCGGGAGAAAGACAGAGACCATGGCAGGAGAACATGCAGATAACAATGGCAGGACACTCCTCACAGTGAGAACCCAGTCAACTACTGCAAAATACCAAATACTCTGTTTCACCGATTTCATCCGTTTTGAGGCCTGGACTAAAGGCCCTGGATAGCGATGTCCTTCTGTTTCATCCCATAGTCTGAACCATCTTCTCAGACACACCTCTTGACCGTCTTTGTCCCCTTCAGGAATGTTGATTGATCCTGCTGCAGAGTGTTAAATATATTTTTGGTTTGTAGAAAAATAACATACATGCTAGAAGTTAAACAGCGGCCCGTCTCTCATTCAGACTGTCAAACAACAAGCCAAGCAAGCACTTTGACCTTCTTCCAGCCTCTTGGCTGCACAGAAAGCAGAAATCACGAGCAACCCCTGATCCAAATGGTGACAACTGACCTTGGGCTCATTCATGGAAACACGCTATCTGTCATCTGTCAGGGATATCATCTGACGAGCTGCTTCGATCATTCATTTTGATCGATAACCAATTTATCAGCCAATCCACATGTACAAGTTGGCTTTTGGAAATATGCACATTTATCGGTTTTGATCACTCTTTTTTTACAAATGAAACACGTCCAGGCATCTGATTATTAATAATAACCCGATCCTTCCCGGCTATCAGATTAACGTGCGTAATCATTTCTTAAACCGTCCGCTTTCTCCTCATCTGTCCTTTTCTTCGAGGAGGAAAACAATGATGCGTAATAATAGATGTTGTGTGATCAGCACACTCAGTCTGCCGTGACAGCTGCGCCGTGAACGCCCTGCTCCAAAGTGCAAGAAAAAGAGAGAAAAAAAATAACCGTTGTAAGATTGCCTTTAATATTTAATTGCAATGTCAGTTTGAGCTCGAAGTGTTTACGGGTTCATCTTGTAGTTTTCTTTCCCCTTTGGTGAAAACAAATAAACACTGGGGGGGGGGGAACCTAAAGTAAGTGAAGGTTAAGATCACGCGACCTTTACCTTCGGCATACGAATAAAGATTTTTATCCTCTTTTATCAGCTCATTAAAAAAATGAAATTGTGAGCCCAGTGTTTTTTTTTTTTTCCTTTTTTGTTCGCACGCCGAGTTGTAAATTTATCTCACTGAATCTTAGGGCCCCTGGAGGAGTCAAACTTGGAGAAAATGAATCACAAAAAAGTCTGAGATCTTATTGATTTGGTCGACAGGCGACCTTTGGTGTTATTATTATCATCATTACCGCTGTTGTTTTTGCAGTTATTAGTCTGCTGCAAAGCTCTCCCTTTTTTTCAAATAACCGTCATAGCATGCCTCCTGGAAGCCCGCTCTCCACCCATGGAGAGGGTGAGCCCTTGGCCCTGATGCAGAGATAAAGAGGTGCGCGGGAAGTGTGGATAGAGGTGATTAGCCACTGTTCAGTGTTGGGAAGTTTGGAGGCGCCAACCACAGATGGAATAATGAACAGTGTGACATTTGGAGGAAATGTCTCCGCTTCTGCAACGTCCTGTTCGCCTCCGTTATGCGGAAAAATTCAGCGCTGGAATAATCAGATGCGGGCTGATTCACAGCAGTCGTCTTAAAATGTCATTGAAGGCCTTTTTTCAGGTGTCATTTCTTACCAACCGCCAGAGTGCTGGGCAGAGATTTTTCATTAAGTTAAACATGGCAGGGATGAATAGATCTTAAAGAATTACATCCGGAAGTTATCAGAAATTCTGAATAATCCCAGAAATGAAGTGGAAGCAGAGTCAATCCCCCCCCCCCACCCATCCCGTACCTCCCACCCACCCAGAGCCTCAAAATTCTCTGCTCTTGTCAGATTTTTGAAAGTTTTGTCTGGTTTCAGTCAGACGTCCTGCTCAAAGTCAAACTTTGAAGAAATCAGACAGGGATCAAAAATGAATGAGAGGAAAATATCGAAACGGCACCAGAATAAAATGACAAGTAATGATAACGATAAATTCATTGAATAAAAATCAACAGAATACCCAGAAAAGATCAGGGAAACTGGAAAAAAAATCTCCTAAAATAACGAGAAAACGACTTTAAAAGACAGACTCATGACTAAATAAGCAACTGCTTGTCATTAAAAGTTCTCTAAAATGTAGTCTGAAAATCACCCTGACAACCGTCAAAGTATTTCTGATAACAGGTTGGTGAAGAAATGAATGGGAAAATCTTCAAAAACAAGATTTAGACGTATAAAAATGATTCGTCCCAATTTGTTGGTTATTTACTATCGGCTTACTTTGAGCCGGTTAGTCCCGGAAGAACCACGTCTATGCCATGACGTCTGTCTGAGTGCTGTGGTTCCAGGAGTTGCTAGGGAAAGGGCGGCTAAGGGAGGGGCGCGGACTTGAATGGTGGGGATGTTGTAACCACAGCGAAACCAAGCAACCTTAAATTCACTGCAGAAGAAGAACGGATGGCGGTAACAACTGTGGTGCAGTTTTTTCTAAACCAGAGGAAAGCTATCGTTCAGACTTTGTTGCAGTTTCGAAACTCCTTGCTGGTTCTGGGTCATTGCTCGACATTTTCTTGATTTTATTTGGATCTGTTTTGTTGGCAAGTCCCTTTCCAATTATCGACTTATTTGTTCCTGTTTATTGGCGACCTGTCGCAGTTGTTTTAAGGCAATTTATACTTGGCATTTTTCCATCAAACTGGACGAAAATCAAGTGACGGTCGCGGAAAAAGAACAGACTAGGATTTTTTTTCCACAGTGATGTATTTTTTTTGGAAAATTAATGTTTTTGAGTAACCTTCGTGAATCTGCTTTTAATCATTTTTGGATGATGGAGACCCTGTGGTTCACGCCATCGTTCCAAAGGTCAATTCTTTCCACTCAGCTGCTCGTGGCTCAAGGACAACAGAGACTCGTTTTTTTCATCTATTGTTTTCTCCATGTCTTTCAGTTTGGAAAACGATGAAAAAGACAGGTATTTCCACTTGTGGCATCAAGCACCGCGGCTGACTGAGGAAGGGAGGACGAGGAATTAAATATGGAGATGTCTGAAAAGAAATGACACCAATCTGTTTCATTTAGCATCCAGCAAGTTGCATAAATTGGAAGCTAAATGAATTGGTGGCGCAGAAAGTCAATAGGCTTGCTAGCATTAACCGTAGCGACAAACAAACAACTGATTATGTGACAATGGAGACCACATTTCCCATCCGTCCAGGCTACATTTTTAATCACCGCTAACTACCGTGCTCTCCCCCCTCCCAGGTTGATCCCATGTTCACGGTGCCGGCGCCTCCCGCCCAGGGTCAGCCAGGGGCCCCCAGCTCCTCCATGCCCTTAGCGCCCTCCTACTCCCCTCCCGCCCTGCCCACGTCCAGCCCCAAGCAGCTGGCGGTGAGGACCAGGTCCATCGGCACCAACACCCAGGACGGGGGGCCCCCTGGGCCACTGGAGGACGACGGGGCGTGCCTGGGACCCTGCCAGCCCGGGACCAGCGTCAACCTGGAGGGCATCGTCTGGCACGAGACTGAGGAAGGTGAGACATATCAACTGCCGCTCGGGATGTGTCTCCGGTCAGCGGCCTGTGCGATCGCTCTGCTCTGGGTGAACAGTTTGCTGTTGTAACTGTTTTTCAACTGAATATTGGTTATTGACTGTATTGATTCCCAGCATGGATAAAGCCATTATTTATTTTACAATCTCAGTCCAAAGGAATACTAGTTAATTACCATTAAATGTATTCATTTTGGTGAAAATGATGTTTGTTAAAAAAAAAAAAACTCCCTCCCATCTTCTTTTTTCTAATTTGTGCAAACATGTTAAATACTTAAATGATAAATATCCCTAAAATTGGCACCAAATTGTCAGGAAAGTTTATAGAAAAAAAACAGGAGCCTTATAATAGATGACTAGATTCCGATTAAAAAAGATCTATGTACCTAACAACCCTATCTATAATTAGTATAATAAGTAATGTTTTGGATGAGAGAATCTTTTTAGGTCTGTTTATTAGCCCGCTGTCTAACTGTTTTGGTTGAGATCGATTGCAGTCGTTTAGTGCTGATTGTTGGTTTAAGATGCAACAGATGCAGCCAATTGTGTGTCAACTGAAAGCACTGCCACTGGAAAGAAAACATTCTTCCTCCTCTTGCTGGTTGTACAAATGTCAAAAAAGCCACCTGATAGGCAGAAATTCTCAACTCCCGTCATGAGAGAGAGTTCCAGATTGAGTCACAGGTCAGGAGACCAGCTTCGGCTCTGCGGATAGTTAAACAGAGGAAGAACGTCGAACAGTATAAAAACCATTGCGCTGAGAATTCATCAATCCATGTTTGGGGGCGGTGTTCCCTGTTGGAGGCAAACAGGCGTGACACGCTAATAGAAGACATCAAAGAGCTGTGTTGCCAGGTTTGGTGTTTGCACCGACAAGCGGCAACATCATGAAAACATGAACGCAATCACTGATGATCCCTCATCCTTCCCGGATAATCTGTGACCGGAGAGGATGGGTGTCTGTCGGGGAGGTACTACATCAACTTAAGAATGGAGACGCCCTCCTTTTTAAAAAACAAAAATACAATCACATTTGAAATGTTGTCCTAAATCATTGAAATCAAAATGGAAATCAAGTGTTCATGATACATTTGAATTTAAAACATGAATTGAGTTGAATCTATATTCAACTCAATTCCTCTGAGACTTCATTTCCTACCCGCCCTGAATTTGACGTGGCGCCCGTCGCCCCGCCCCCCACCCCCGACGCCCAGGAAACGCTGGCGCTGGCGGAGGGATGTGGGGCAGACGTTCGATGCATGTTGATTAAGCTGAATGCTAATTGCAGAGACAGAGCAGGAGAACAAGAGGAAGAGTCAAGCCCCCCCCTTCCTGCAGAGGAGCATCGTATGATGAGCCGCTAATCAAAGGGAGCGTGACAGGCTGCGGCCTGATGTTCATCCGTCTGTCGGTCACAGATAAAGCCCCGCAACAAATTATTGACTAATATCATAAAACACCGCCGTCCTTAATGGCACTGATTAACGGCCCTCGCAGTGAGAAACCAGATTGTGAGGATTTGTTTTTTTCCTTTTTGAAAATTCATGCTTCGCCACCCCCTGCTGGAGATAACTGAACAGAGAGGCGCTCAGACGCCATTTAACAACATCGGATCCGGCATCACTTTCAGACTGACGGTTACGTCACTCAGATACATAGTCTTAAATATGTATTTAGAAGTTGACACATTTTGTAATCAACGTCTGCTGCCTTGGTTTGCCTCATGCTCTGCTCTGAAATATATCACAATGTGAATTTGACGCGTCATTGTCGGCTGCAAATGCTTGTTTTTTGTTCGGATTCTATTTAGCGTTTTGCTGCTGCTGCTGCCCGCAGAAGAGGCAACAAACCCTCCACCGACCTGAATTTGAAGAATCCGTCGCGTTGATCCCTTGAGTCTGATCGGTGACTCACACTCCTCGCTGCACTCAAGAAACCATTGTTTCTACAGGTTTATTTTTACGATGGCACAGCAGCTTTTATGAACACGAACCTGAGTCTTTTTCAGAACCAGAGCCATGTGGGGTTTGTGCCCTTTAACGGCAGCAGTGTGTCACCCTGCCAACATGCCGCCCTGCTTTTGCACGACCTTTTAAAATAAATTTTTTTTTACCAAATACAACTGACTGGCCCGTTCCCTCCAAAACCAAAGGCAGCTTGTGTGTGTGTGTGTATGTATTGTTCATATTCTTCTGTTAACTTGTTAACAGTCCGGGGGTCTGGAGAACTGGGTCAGTGAGTTATTTTACTGCTGTAAATCAACTGTTGCAAAACTGTGTGAATTATCGATGGCAGGTCAAGGAGTTGTCATGGAAACCTTAGAGACCATGCCACTGCAAACGTCTCCAATTAAACATTTGTGGTCTTCGGGAGAACATTTTCCCGAGATTTAATGGACCAATCAGCTGATCGATTCATCAAGAGAGTCATTGGTTGCTGCGGTTCTCCTGATTAGAATGTTCAAAAAAAAAAACTATCTAAATCTGTCTCCGGGCCCCGTTCGGTCCACATTCTTCCAGGCGGAGCGGAGATCCTGCCCCAGGCCAGAGGGAGACAAGGAGCAGCAGGAGAGGAAAGATTCTCTTCTTCATTGAGTCATAACAAACAAACCCGGGCGTCGGTGATGCTTTAGAGCAGGGACGATCGTACGCTCTGACTGTCGCATCAAGGACGCCGCATTTTGCCAGCGCTGCTTTTAAAAGAGCCGTTGTCCCAGAGCCTCGGGGGGACGTTGAATTTGACGCGCTAGCGCTGTGTGTCCGCTGCATTTATTTATTTTTTTCTTGCACTGAGTTAAAAAACGCACACTTCGAAGACTCTCAGATGTTCTGAAGGACACCATAAACAGCCTTGTTGTGGACGGCCAGGGGATAACTGATGAGCTATCGATCGTCAAAAGCCGAGCGACGTGGTCACATCTCCTAAAAATAGATGCTGCCGTGCAGAACAAAGAAGGAACCGTCAATCCAGGACACTCCATGTCTCCCAGGAAAACAACCTTTGTGCCATTACTTTGGCTTTTGAGGTGTAATTATTCTGTTATTGAATGAATTCCACTTATGGATCAGGAGTCAACAGTAAACTGTCCAGGGTGCTAGTCTTTGTTGTCAGGTCTGCTTTGATTTTGATGCCTGATGCAATCCCAGGCCAATAAATCACAAGCCGTCATCTTATTGTTGTTTTTGATGTGAAATATAATAGTTGAATGGAGTCCACCTGATGTAACTTCAGACATTTACATCTCAGGGCCTCTTTAATGTGAAGTCAGAAAGGTATCAGCGATACCCCCCCCATTGGGTTACTTGAACTCCCCCTACCACGTTTGCTGTGTGGAGCAGGACAACAGCTGGTGTTGTTCTTTTTAGATGGTGAAATGGACAAACACATCTTTCCTGGTTGATACTATTTCTGTTGCCCGTTGTGAATCCAACTGACCTCGACTTGGGTTTCGGTGACACCAGATTTCAAACTCTCTCTATCTCTTTGATGTTTGACGTACTTTCCTGTGTTTTTGATCCCAACTAAAACTGCTGTTTTGGAAGAAGACACCGCCCCGTGGGTTGCCGGCACAGGAATCAATGAAAGCAGCCTTTATTGATGTTCAAATGAAAGGTGCTGCCTTCTGAGCTCCGATCACGTTTTTACCTGAATGTCCCTCTTTGGTCCTCCAGGTGTTTTGGTGGTGAACGTGACGTGGAGGAAGAGAACCTACGTGGGAACCTTGCTGGACTGCACCAAACACGACTGGGCTCCTCCACGGTAACACAAGCTTTCAAACTTTTAAAAACGTTTTTTTTTTTTTAATTCCCCCCCTCCAAATAACAGAGCCATGAGGCTGGGGTCCAAAATGCCAGAAACTTCAAAATGATGAAGTCCTTGCCTGTCGACCCAAAAGAAATCACCTTGGCATTAGCTAGAGGCTAATTAGCAAAACGTTATTTTATAATTCACATGAAATCAAATTTAGACTGAACAAATTTTTTATGAATGACCCTGAAATGTCAAACCTTACACAGGTTTAATTGAAAATGATTAGGCGATAAATTTTAACATGGCCAAAAAACGACTTTGTATTTAGCGACAAGGTAATTGACTCCAACAAAGACCAGACCAAAAAAAATTTCCTTTTTTTTTTTTGCCAGAAATCTTCTGTATCTTTTTTTATTTTCCTAAATATACATTACTATATTCCTTTGATGACAATAACCGAGCCTGACATATTCCCCTTGCAGCCATTATAGAGAAGACAATCGATGAAAGGTTATTAAAAGCTTATGTTAAATTTTACTTGCGTAGTAAAACTCTCTCCAGGTTCTCCTTCTTCCTCCTCTGTTTTTAAAAACGGTCAATAGTTTAATTGAAGGCTCTTGTGATTGACAGCAGACCCATCCAGTTAAACCTTGCCTCTTAAACCCCCCTGCCCCCAGATTGAGGAATGAGTGAACCAGATTGGTCGGGTGTATTGGAAAAGAAATGACTTAAACATCATGTGACAGCAAAGGCGGGAACATTGAAGAAACTTTAATTCCTTCATCTCTTCCTGTTACCTCCCTGGCCTTTATCTGCAGAGGAGCATTTGATTTGATTAACAGTGAGGGGGAAAAAATCACTCCCTCCTCTGGTGTAGTTTAAAATTGTAAAAGGACTAAATTGGCTTGTCTGTTGTTCCCTGATGAGCTTTAACCCCCCCACTCCACACAGCTACACACAGCTACACACACCCACGGTGTGTTTGTGTTAAAAAAGAAATATCCAAAAGCTGAATGGAAAAATATGACAGTTGAAACCTCTCAGTTATTCCTCATGCATGTAAATGATTGTTGTCATGGCGATTACTGCTTCATCTTGCTGAGCGGCGGCTAAATTGCTTTTTCCATTTGGGCCCCTTGTCACCGTGGACATCTGTTGGCAGCCGCATGCCGTTATTATGAAAGTCAGCGACATCAAGCGCCTGGTCGTTTGTGATTTATTGGCAGTCCTTGATTAAAACTCCCAACACAAACACACAAAACGCCGCAATTGAATTAAAACAATGGCTGGCAAAGCCGAGGGGAGACAATCAAAGTCCAACCGGTGGAGGTAATCATCACTAGATCTGTGGAAAATCAGGTGATTCACATGGTGAAATGTTTACCAACATGCTTGATTAACACCATTAAGGCAGTTCATATTCTTCCAGTACCGAGACCCGATCTGATTCAATAACCAGAAAACACCAAAGACAGATTTAGACTTTGCCAGGGATGTAACTCAGGATGTTGCTTTTTAAAAAAAACCAACGTTTTTTTAAAAATCTTCTCACTGCTGTTATGGATCAGAAGGACCTTATTAAGATAGAAACTCTGCATTTTTTTCAAAGACATCCTTACATCGGGACACTTCTTTTATTTAACTGTATTACAGCGACACCTTCAATGTCGAACAGTTTAAAAATACATTCATCCTTCTGTTGCAGGTCACTTTTACTGTTGTGCGCTGGAAAAGTTTTGACATTGATAATAGAGGCGGCTCGGCCTCCAAAATGGCTATGGTCCCACTGTCCTCAAATAAGTATCTTTAATTCTTAAGCCTTGCAGCGGGTTCATTCTCAAATCTGATTTCTGCTTTAAAACACAAGTATGTTGATAATACCATTTTGTTGCATACTGTAACTCATGCGATTCCGCTCCCACAAGGGGGGCTCGAGGGTCTCAACAAAGGAACATCAAGTCGCTGTGAAGCAGAATGTTGTTGAATATTGTATAACATGTAGAAAACTAACATCCTCATATGTCCAGCTTCTCCCCGTCCCAAGCCCTCGAACGCGAGCATCCAATAATCCCAAACTTGTTCAATGTTCCTCTTGTGATAATGATGCAAACAAACAGCAGATGCTGACATGGAGAAATCTGATTGGCTGGGCTTTGGTGACATGGGAGGGAAAGGAAGGGGATGGAAGAGGCTCTAACCACCTCTAGAACTTCCCTAGTTCTTACGGTTACCATCCCATTAGTTAGCTTAGCTTCAGCCAAATGATTGATTTATGCATTTTACTGCAACTAGACCGATAATAGTGGTCTGTCACATCCTGTAGGTTGAAAATATAAAGGAGCAAGTGGATCCCCCACCATTCCCTCTAACTCATTGTTTTTATGTTGCAGTTGTTTAATCTTTGTACAATTAAACTCCTTTTTTATAAATACTTTTATAAATATTATAGCCTGATAAAGATACTGTACATGTCTAGAATATAGATAATTGTTTGACAGTACTGATTTATATCAACATATGGGAGTACGTCAGGTCAGTAATTCTGGAAAGTTCTCTGCTCGCTGTGAAAATAGACGCTCTTGCTAAAGAAATGGTTTCGAGCTCTTTAGCTGCTCTTAATGAGTTGAATTTGTTGTTGCTGTACTTTTTCTGGCTTCCAGGGATGGCAGGTTTGTGTAATCCAGCCCCGAACATTACCGGAGTGTGAGAGATTATTGTTTTAAAAGTGTGGGTGAGGGGGTGCAGAAAGGAAGTCCCGCTTGCTTCAATTAATGAGGTGATAAATATCCAAACACTCCTCCAAGGTCGTGGGTTCCTTGAGGCGTTTTTGCCGGCGAGGGGGCCCACCATGTTCCATAATGATTAATGCAGCGCGGGCACAAAGTTCAAGGTCCCGCTTCTACAAAACGAGGCCCTGCCGCCACAGAGAAGGCCAGCGCTCTCCTCGGCAGAGTTCTCAGACGAAGTGAGCGAGCCTGGGGGAGAATCCGGGCGTGGATACGCCAGACACCTCGGTCAGCGGCATCAAAGGGCTTCAAAGAAGAAGAGACAGCATGTGAATACAGAACGCCTCGTATCAAATACCCAGATAACGGAGGATTTACAGGGATTTCTGTGTCATCCAAAGAGAGGCCGGCTTTGTGCTGAATAAGAACCAATCTTTATCCCTGACGTTGGGGCGAAATGGTCCACATGAGCCTCCAATCATAATCCCTTCCATGTTTTTTGTCCGCCGCCTCAAGACTTGGTTATGGGCGACGGCATGGACATGTAATTGTTTGGTTTCAGCGAACAAACATCAGCAACTTTAAAAACAACAAAAAAAGTTTCATTTAAAAATGTTCTTCCTGAATCACATATACAGAATATTAAGATAGCAATTTGTAAAATCATGACATGAAATACAGGTAATAAAACAATACGATGCAAGTCAGACTGACACAACAGTCAACTGTTGTGACCTCTAGTTTCATTGGGTCCCCTTGTGGGCAGTGCTGGTACTGCAGACGTTATTAAACGGACATGATCAGGTAGATTGGATTCATCTTTATAGTCAGTCCACATGTACAAGTACAGGCAACGAAATTTAGTTTGGCATCAAACCAGAAGTGCAAAAAGCAGCAGGTGCAGATATGATAAATGAATTGATAGTTTGATAAAAATGAATTTACTGTCTAAAAGAATAAAGTTACAGTCTGACACAAGGTATTATATCAGTAATATACAGGTGATTTACAGATTTGGTATTAAGTGTATATCATACAGATGGATAGGTGCATTAAATGTGATAGATTATAGGCGTGAACTATGGACTTAGTTTACAAGAGGAAATGCACAAATGATAAGTTATGCTATGCAAAAAATACAGTTGAAATGGCAATTAAATAGTGCATAAATAGATAAATATACACTGTAGCTACCGAGGGTTGCGTGGCGGTATTGTGTAGTAGTGTGTGTAAAAGTAAACAGATTGCATCAAATGTCAGAAGTCGTGGTAATTTTCTATCAAATCTTATCGTGGCAACCAGACTTGGTTTTTCTTCTTGAAGACCTTTCACTTTTCATCCAAGAGGTTTCTTCAATTCTTCTTGAGCTTCTTCAGTACTAGGTAACGGTCTTGCTAATGTATCGAGGGTCTGGATAAACGGCTCAGGGTTGCAATTTTAGTAATGTTTGATTCAGTGTTATCTAATGTTAAAAGTCCTTCAGAAGCATCATGAGAACCCTTGTCTCTGCTTCTGGCTGAAATCGCTTTGTTGTTTTTCCAAACGTTACACAATATTTCTCCAGGCATTTCCATGACTGGCAGGGAGAGCGCCATGCTGACCCTGACAGCTCGGGCAGCTTGTCGGACTCTGCATCAGTAAGTAAGGGGGCTGGGGCTTAGCGAAGAAGGAACTCAACCGGGCTGTAGTGAGGACAAAGGCAGCTCCAGCTGGTCCTTGGGCCCTGAGTGAAGTTTCCAGGCTGGAGGAGACCCAGGATCCTCCAAGGTCTTCTGATTTGACCAGCGTCCCACTGGTCTGACAAGCTGGAATAGCTCAAATGTCAAGGAACCACCTCAGCTGTCCCCTTTCTACATACAGGAGCAGTAGATCTGCCCAAAGCTCCCCAACATATGAACACCTCCCCTCAGAGGCTAAGCCTGGCTTCCTTGAGAAGGAGATAAATATGAGCTGCTTGTTTCCAAGGTTCCAATCTTGGGGTCACCACACCAATCTTGAGGTCACCACACAAGCCTCAAAACCACTGTGGGAGTTGGAACATAAATTGAACCAGGAGTTGTTCATCGCCTTCATGACCACCATCTCCCCTGATGATCAACCCGTCTTACCTCACCTCCAACTGGGGAGACTCTCCTGGAGCCATCCAGCGTTGGTTCGGTGTGGTTTAAAGACAAACTAAACCAACAGTGACGGAAGAGGCATTGGCGTGTGGTTCAGCGTGCAGGGGTTAAGCGCCCTCTGGTAGAGTAGACCGTTTGAGTTTATCAGCATTAAAATGTTTGTTTTTTTTTCGATTTCTTACGTCTCACTGCAGAGCTCGAGAATTTTCTTAGTTTTGAACTTTTTAAACATCCTACTTGCCATTATTGAATTTAGTTCTATTCAGGAAATGTAATATCACTATGAAGAAACATTTCTTAAACTTTCCTGGAATGGAAAAACTTTCTAGGCAGACCTCAGAGAGCAGCACTGAAGTTTACAAATGAAATTGAACCCAAAGTGAAAGTCCGTAAGTCAGATTTTATCCAACTCACTGGCCTTTTTCTGGCACAATTGTCAGGGAGTTATTATTAATTCTGTTTTTTCTTTCTCTTGTACTTCTCAGGTTCTGCGAGTCTCCATGCAGCGACCCAGAGATGCCGGGTGGACGAGGCCGGGGGAAAAGGATGCGGCTGACCATGCCGGAGCGGCCCTGTGTTGAACCGACCCCCGCCGCTAAAGTCAGGGGCCTGTCTCAGCACAGGAGCCGAGGGGGAGGCATAGCGGGGAGCACTGCGCCCATCCACAGCAAGGGGCGGAGAGGAAGCCTGAAGCTCATCAACAGCACCTGCCGAACGCCTCCTTTCTTCACAGTGGATGAGGTGAAACCTGCCAACAGTGCCTCGTCCCTCTCCTCTGGGAAGAGGAAGAACAAACCACCGGCAGACCTGGATCTAAGCCTGGTCTCCTCGGATGACATCAAGAACGGGAATGGGAAGAGGATCCGAGCCAAATCCCGCAGTGCCCCATCCACGCCGCAGGGCAAATCTGACCCCTCGTTCATGGACCCAGGAGGAGGTTGTGCCTCCTCGCCTCCCCCGCCCATTCTCATTGACTGCCCTCACCCCAACTGCACTAAACGCTACAAGCACATCAACGGGCTGCGCTACCACCAGACCCACGCACATCTGGAGGTGGAGGAGCAGAGGAAGCCCGAGCTGGAGCCCATGAAGGACGTGGAGAGCGAAGAACGACTATCAGACTGTGAGGACACCATCAGCAGCATGACGTACGACCTCTCAGAGACGAACAACAGCACCAGCAGCTCCTCCAAGAAACCTGCTCCTTTGTACAAAGTGACCACCGTGGGGTCTCCTAAGAACAGAAGGCTCCTCCTCAGCACCGACCACAGTCCCACAGCCAACTCCAAAACCAGAAGAACCTCATTGCTTAAGGATGGGCTTATCGACGACCTCAGCAACCTGCCCATCATCTCTAACATGACGGTCGTCCTGGAGAACTGCATGGTCCCGGACAGGAACTCCACCGTGGAGATGCCCAAGCTGGAAGCCGAGGGTCTAATCGACAAGAAGGGAAGCCTGTGTGACAAGGGCAAGAAGGCAAACGGGAAGGTGGAGAAGCTCTCCAAGTCGCGGACCAACCGGCCTATTGCTCCGGCCCCTGCTCCTCCCAAGCTGATCGCCATACCTAACGCCTCGTATCCCACCACCGCAGCCGATACTGCCACATCCCAGCAGCCTTCGCCAATGGCGGCTGTGGGCCTCACCAGTAAGAACCTCCCCCTGAAGCCCATCAAACCAAAGCTGAGCATCGTCGTGGAGCCGAGTCTCGTGAAAGCCACTCTGGTCACCTGCAGTAAAGACACCCGGAAGAAGGAGAAACGGAGGCTGAAGGACAAGCACAACAAGGACGTGCCCAACAGAACGCCCAATGGCGACAGTGGTGGGATCAAAGTGGAAGATAGCATCTGCGGGCCCAAAATGGGCGTCAAAGAAATTTCCGGGAGCCTTCTGAAGGAGCACTTGAGTAAGCAGGATGTAATGAACGGTCTCACGGAGAGCCAGGAGAGCAGGATGGCCAGTATCCGTGCAGAGGCAGACAAGGTCTACACCTTCACAGACAATGCTCCCAGTCCCTCTATTGGCAGTTCGTCACGGCTTGATGCCAGTGGCGTTTGTCTGGCGACAGCAGACAGCAAGAACAACAGTCCTGCCTACTCTGACATCTCGGATGCCGGGGACGATGGGGTGTCGTCAGAATGTCGCTCAGATGGAATGCGATCCAAGTCCAGCTCCTCTACTTCCTCTGAGCTGAGCACTAACAGCAACCACGGCAACGCTGGTAAAACACCACCAATGGCTCCGAACCCTTCCTCGAAAGACCCCCAGTCCCCGTACTACCACAGCTACGAGCCCTACTACCTGCAAGGGTACATGCAGGCCGAGCGGCAGAACAGCAGTGCTGCCTTTCACAAAAGTTCCTCCCATGATGGCAAAGTGAAAGAGAGAAAGGACGACATGAAGGAGGACGACAAAATGCACCTCCACGATTTCACGGACGCTAAAAAGGGCGACGGGCCGCCTCAGTCTCAGCTCCAGCTGGCTATGAGCCAGAACCAGACCGCCTTGGCCCAGTCACTGTACTATGGCCAGTACTCCCGAGGACTGTACATGGATCAGAAGCTTCTGCTGGCCTCCAAATGTTGTGAGCCCGGTGCTAAGCAGCGGGTCGAGAGGGGCCACGGGGTCAGAGACTGTGAGGACATTAAACATCTGGTTGGGGGGTCGGGCGGGGGACCCCTGCTAGGTAAAGGTCCAGATGGTGCCAAAGGGTGCTGTCCCAAACCTGTTCTGTCCTACGTGGAGGTGAACGAGAGAGGGGAAAGGGGACTGGGGGTGAAAATGGTGCACGGTGGCATGGTGGAGCCGCACCAGGTCTCCTTGAAGGACTGCGACGACATCAAGTCGCCCTCCTCTTCCTCTTCCTCATCGCTCCACAACCCAAACAGTCAGACAGATCTGGACTCAAATGTTTCCTTTTCCAGTGTAAGTTTCTCCCTATGTCTCTAACCTGCCGCCGCCGTCGCTGGTGATGTTGTGGGTGTGCTTCTATCGACTTTGTCGCTGAGTTCAATCACGCATTGTGTACGGCTGAACCAATGGGTGCTAACGGAGGTCACGCAGCTTCTGTGGTGCTGTAGCTCAACATACTAACTCAGTCATGGTGTGGTTTGGATGGTGTTTAACTCTTTCCCCACCACGTTTTCCATGATGTAACTTTTCCTTTGCTGACAGTTTCAACGGATTGAACGGCTTTACTTTTTTGTTTTCTTATTTCTGCTTACAAAAACATTTCAGCCCTTGCAGATTTTCACTGTTCACTCTCCTTGCCGTTGCCAAGATTTTTTTGGACAAAGTGTGTTTTCTGTATTGTGTGTCTGTGTGTGAGTGTGTGTGTGTGGGGGGGTGGATGGGGGTGCTGTTATGAATAATCAGACGGAAATAGAAAAAGGCAGCAGGAGAAGCTACAGGGGCCGAGGGCTGAGCCACTGTAGGCGGGTCAGAAGTGGACCTCAGCCGGAACCATCACCACGTTCATGGTTATAGCCAAGCCGATTAGCACGCCAATAAAAATGAAGATAAATGCAAGACGTCAATGCTGTGCAGGATTTATGAAACACGATTTATGATTAAAAACCCCAAGAATGGATTTTTGTCTCAAAACGGTACACAAACACCCCGCCGACGGGGAGTGTAGCCAAATCAGGGCTAACAGGTACTTGCGAACAACAGACAAACATGAAAAACAGGCTAAAAGACATGAACACACGACAGAAATGAATTGATGTGTGGAAAACAGTAGCGGAGAAAGGGTTAGATGTTCAGAACGAGGATTAATAGATGTACATGTTTTTCACACTGAGAGGAGAACTCCACCAACACACAACGTGCAGGTGTTTATCAGAGATGCTTTTTTTCCAGATCACTTTTAGAACTCTGGGCTGTGTAAACATGAATGGTTGCTGTGCTCGGAGGATAGCTTGTTCTTTTTGTTTTGTTTTGTTTTGTTTTTTCTTTCTTCAGTTCGGCCTAAATTCCGCAGTTGCTCATGTGTGAGACGTGTCTGGATGCGTGTCAGTGACGGTGGAAGCCGCGCAGCTCACATCCCACCCCTGAACGGCCGACCGCTGTTGAAACGCCGTCATCCTCCATCAGCATCACACCCAGAGCCGGTGATAGATGGTCTGTCTATGGCTCTGTTCACCCGACGACTCAGTGTTTCCTCTATAGTCGCTCAGCAGCGGTGGGCTGCCGCCGCCAGAAATTCCTCACCTCCTGCTAAAACAGAAAATGCCTCGAATGCGAGTCATAAATTAGCACTCTTTCCAAAAGGTAACATTTCAGTGCTTAACGCGAATGCTTGTTATGACAGAGGCGCTTAGCTCTGCCATGTAAGCGAGAAAAAAAAAAAACACGGGACGGAGACGTGGACCGGCGCCGAAGTGACCCCAGAACGACTCCCACCCACCACTGTTAACACAGAATTATAGGGGAAACACTGCGACTCGCACCAACACTTGTCCCCATCGATCTATAGCCCTCCGACGGCCCGGCCTGGGCTCACCGCCTGGCTCACGGCAAATACTCAGAGCTACAGAGTCAACATGGGGAAGAGGCTGATGAGGGGGAAGCAGACAGGGGGAAGGAATGGGGAGCGTCTATGGAGCCTGCCGGGGCCAAGCTGACCTCAGGAGGAGGAATAGGGAGTGGGGGAGACAGAGGAGGAGGTCTCTGCTGCGACGATAAGAAAGCCAGGATCCACGGAACCCACGACTTGCAGGGCGTCGACCCGGAGGATTTGGACCAGCTGGATAGTCTGGAGGACCAGGGCCAGGACCCCATGGGGGGGCTGTCTGACGAGTCCCAGAGCGCCCGGGCGGCAGTGTCTCCCCCCATGACCCCTCAGCAGCCCTACATTCAGTACCAGCACTCCTCCTACCCGCCCTACCTGGCCATGTGTGAGAGCAGCGGGGGCTCCTACCGAGGGGTTTCCCCGACGCTGGTCCACAACTACCCAGGTAAGAAGCCTTCGTATTTGCTCAGTTCGCCTTCTGTTTTGTTAGCCGGGGGAGTTTGGGGCCGCGCAAAAGCTGTAAGCAATTTTAAGAGTCGAAAGCGATGAAGCGCTGGAGAGATTTCAAACGACTCATCCCGATCAGACGACACCACCCATGCTAACACACTGTTAGGCCAAAGCTAAGTCATCTATGCCTAGACATGTATGCTTAGACATGATTGACAGAAGCTGACACAATCCCAACAGGCCAACACACGACAGAGGACAACACTCTGGGCATTGATTTGTCTTCAGAGACTGCACAAACCTTGTAAACAACAAAGATGGCCGCATACACAGTTGGCTCTCATAGTGGATTTAGCCAGATAGTTGTTTTAGCCCCAGGACTGGTCCGACATCTGATTTTTCACCCAGTGTTTTCTTTCTAGGCCGACGCCTCAAACATTTCAACTGCAACGGGGATGACTTTTCGTCCGTGTTTTCTCTGCACGAGTCGCCTCCGGTCACGCAGCATCTCAGCGGTTACACTCTGAAAGGTCATCGGCACCCGAGATCAAAGTTTGAAATAATCCGACACCGGGCCCGCGGCAATGAGGCGGTTTGATCACGTAAAGGAGGCGGCTAACAGATCTCCCAGCGGAGCGTAAACAAACAGAAACAACAGGTGCATGAAAAATGTCTCCTGCGTGGAAGGATTAAAAACAAGAACAGAAAAACAGAAATGTAGTCTGGTACGAATTCCTGAGGAGTTTAAGCCAAAAACAGATTAATTTCACCGCATGAAGCCTGAACTGATCGTCCCCTGGATAAGACCTCCAGCGCTCCGATTTTTCAGGGACAATCCAGGCTTTGACTCAGTCTATTCTCAGTAAAAACAGGAAAAAAGACTTTCTTAAAGGGTTTATGACAAAGTAGATGAAACCCCTGTGGCTGTTGTGTGTTGATGCACTGGCTGCTCCGTCAACACCTGGTTAGGACGTCTCTTTGACGCTGTGACTGATTGATTGACAGCCTTGATCTTTAAATGTAAACATTTACAAACCTTAGCGTTGTATCCCATCAATCCTAACAACAAACTTATGGGGGTTAAAAACCTCACAGCAACGTCTTGTCTTTGTCTGTCTGTCTGTGTGTGTTCGTTTGTGTGTGGGTGTGTCTGCGGCAAAGGGTTCCACTACCCTCTGTACGGGAAGACAGCGGGCCGCGAGGAGTCGGAGGTGACTCCGCCCGGCAGAGGGGGGGCGGTGAGCGGGAAGCAGGGCGCCGACTCATCCTCGTCCTCAGCCATGGAGCTGCTGCAGCAGAGCCACCAGTACCACGGAAAATCACCTGCTGTGAGAGCGCGCACACAAACACACACACACACACACACACTCATGCACTTGCTTTTGACGTATGAAATAAAGCAGGTTTACGGCTGTAAAAACAGAAGTTTGATTGTGTGTGAAAACACTCCTGTCTGCCAGAGTTTGTTTGACACTTCACACTGCACTTCTATTTCTAGTGGGCGGGGCTTAACTTAAACTCTCGCCTCCAATATGATGACAGTTTTTGGCTCAGTCCAGTCAGAATGGATTAGCCTGGAACCCACTTGACAGTCTTAATGACGCCCCTGTGGCTCAGTGGTGGTTCAGACTATTTTAAAGGCTCCCTTAGAGTTTTGAAAGAATGAAGGGCAAAATCTCAGGTTAAAGAGGAAGGGGAAAAATGGTTGTTAGACTTTGGATACAAGATACTGTCACCTAGTGGACAGGGATGCAACTGCAGCTGACTAGTGACACCCCCCCACACACACACACTTCTTTTTGTACTCCTGAAGTGTGTGATTTTGTGTTTGACCTGTGTGTGTGTGTGTGTGTGTGTGTGTTCATACAGCCTGGGGAGAAGGGTTCCCCTGAGGGTGAGCGGGAGTCGGAGCGCGAGAGGAATCACGTGTCGTTCGCCCGGCACCTGCACACACACCACCACACACACCTGGGCATGAGCTACAACCTGATGTCGGGACAATACGATATCTATCAAGGTACGAGCACACACACCGAACACACACTCCACTGGTAGACACTGGCAGGAGTAGACTGTCAGAAGATGTGGTCGTGTGTGTGTTTTTGTGTGCACATCAGCTCCCGATAGTGCTGTCTATTTGCTCATATTGTTGTTTAATTTCTCTTATTATGATTAAACTCAATGACCTTAAATGTCAAAAGGATCCAGATTTGAAAATCAGTAAATATTAATGAGAAATTAAGAAGCGCTAGCCAATTCCAGCGAAATTTTAGGGTGAGATTTCGTGGGTTGTCACTGAAACCTTTGCGGAGACATTGAGAGTCTGACTTCTGGTCGTCTGGTTGTTTCTGTCCAAGGCTTGAGCTCCAGGTCGCTGGTCTCCAGCCAGCAGGTGTCGGGACACTCCTCCTCCGGTACGACCTCCTCCGCTATGACATCACCGCAGCCGTAGCAATTCCCCCTCGCCGCAGTCTGAGCACTGCCTTCTTGTCTCCGCAGAGAGCGACGGGAAGAAGTAGGAACATGTGACCACGTCTCACATGAGGAACAGCGGATATATCAGACATCAATTCCATGGTGTTGAATATGCTTCGCCTCGTTGAGAGGCAGGGAACAAAAAAACAAACAAAAAAAAAACAGAAAAACTCTTCATTTCTTACTAACGGCGACCACCTGTTTTTTAGCAGCCATGTGGAGCAGATGAACGGAGGGAGCAGGAGCTGCCCAGAGCTCTGACGGCACCCCCGCCGCACTCCAGCGTTTATAAGATGCACATTTATTGTAGTGTAATATGATGATATGACTGAATGTACTGAAGATATTCGCCCAATAGTTGTTGGAAGGGTTTTTTTAATTTTTCTTTTTTATTTGTTTTTTTTTAAGGCCTGTTGGGTTGCAGCATTAGGAAGCTAAGAAGTCTCTTATTACCCTTATATTTCTCCTGACTATCCAAGTGACCCTCCTTCCTCCATTGTGCTGACGCTACATTTGTACTACTAACTGTAACTTGAGCGTAACCATGTTGATTGTATCGTCTTTCTGTGAGAGTAAACCTTCGCACCGACCTGCCCAGCGCCATGTAGGAACCCAGTGGTGTAAATATCCTGTACAGATTCACAGCAGAGCACCATCATGCTTCACCTTCCTCTGTGTCCGCCTCCTGTCGGCCACGCTGGACGGAGCAGGGCAACCAGGACTAACTCAGCACCGTCAGTGGTGATTCGCTTGTTTGTTTGTTTGTTTGTTTGTTTGTTTGTTTGTTTGTTTGTTTGTTTTGGAGCTTCAGTTGGTGCTTCTCACACGTCAGCAGGACGTTCAGGACACCACAAAAAGCGTAATCATGGATGTATTAATAAAGCTGGATGCAGGAGGAGTCAGGCCTTCGTGCACGTGTACTCCTAGTGGCCATGGAGGGTAGCTGCAAGTAAAATGACCTTTGAATTGCTATATGAACCATTTGATCTGGAAACATTGAGAAAGTCTAGAAGAGAAGATACATTGATTGATTTCATCCGTTCAAGTAATGGGAGGCGCTAAACCCGACATTTCCAGAGGAAGACTGGTGTCCTTGCTCTGTGGACCCGGAGGTCCAGTCATTGTTTACATCATGTGACCATGAGCAGCTTCTCGCAGAGTTGAGTGGACGTCCTGCCTCCCACTCCGTATCCAGTTGTATTTAACATCTGTGCACGTTCACATTCATTGAAGTCAGATGGTGAAGCGTTCCTAAGTTCTCAGCAGTATCTGCAAACGGGACCCTTGATGTTTCCTCGCTCAGAATATTGTCGTCTTTGGCCGTGTGAGGTTCCAGCGACCTTGTTTGAGTGTTTTACCGGTCAATGGTTGACCCTCGGCTGGTTTCAAAACCACTTCCAGGTTACACATTGAGCTTGTTTACGAGGCAGAGATGTCTTAGAGATGAATCAGATCCGAGCCGTGCGGCTGTGGATTTCTCAGGTCCCGGGATTCTCAGAAAGTGCTGAGTGAAGGCGAGGGTGGCAGCATCACAGGAAAACGGGTATGAAGCAACAAAATCTCTGTTCGATATTGTATGTGGTTCCGCTGCACGATTTTCATTTTTGGGAAACATTAACAGATCAGAAAGAATTCAAAGACGTGACCGTGAATAAACTGGCCAATGCCAGTCTGCTGAGGTGCTCACCAGCTTGCTGTGAGGCTCCTGCACCCTGGCTAACAGGCCGGGCTCTGAAAGGCTGTCGCAGCTGAGCGGAACGCAGCTTCTTCTGTCTGACTGCTTTAACATTTACCATCACCAACAGCAACTCTTCGTTGCTGCTGTTCAGTCGCCAGGCAGGCCAGTGTCGTGGTTAAAAGGAATCGTAGGACATCAGGGGTTTTAACTCAAGCTACTGCATCCTGAGACGGAAGAACAAAAGAGCAAATGGCGGAACACGATGGACTTGGAGCACCCCGATGGCTCCGCCCACTTGTCTGTGATGGTGCTTCAAAGACAGAAATACTGCGACTTCACCTTTTTTTTTCTTCCTCTACAATCTACAGGCTACATATAGCATGGTGGTGCTAATGAGCTAAACCTCAAAGAAAGACAGGACACGGTGTGAAGCCTCAGGGTTGAAACAACAGAAGCTTTGGACCAGGAACCGTCAAGTGTTTAGAACCTGCATGCGTAAACCAGCGTTGTTAGCTAACACATCAGAGCCTGTCGAAACTTCTGCTCAGAGCTGCAGTGGTCTTTTTTTAGCCTTTTTTCCCCCAAAGATGACGGATTTGATTACTTGCACAGCTTTAATAATTTCCTGCCAGTCCTCGATGTTCCCCTGCCTCCTCCCACCCAACCCCCCGTGTGGATATTTCTCCCCATCGTCCTTCCACTCCGTGATCCAAACAAACATGGTGGCTGGAGTCGTAGGCCACCGCAACTTTTCCAGCTGCCCCCTTGTTTACGTCCAAGAGTCCTTGGAATGCATTGGAATTCAGGGGACATCAGAGGAAACAGTTGTTTAGGAGGGCGTCGGTGTTCTTAGCCTGGCTCGACTTGGCTACGATGTTAGTTTGTTTTAGCAGTTTGTATGTCAACGCAAAACCTATTTCCTGTCCGTTTGTCAAGATTTTAACTGAATATGACTTGAATGTTCTTTAGATGATCAGAAAACCTTTGCAGTGTTTAGAAAAACAAACAAATTGGTGCTCAGACCAGAGGTACGCCCCGGAGCCTGCTCAACTGGATGGTAATGTTGATGCTAAAGTGCGCGTTTGTCTCCCTGTAGGACACTTTTAAATGTTCGTGGAAAGTTTTCCGCTAATTTCCCGACAGCTGTTATCTGGCTCATGACCCCAGGCCCTGGAAGTTTCACCAGGACTGTAAACTTGTTTTGTTCACTCAGGTCACATGACAAGAATAAGCTCCATCGTCTCACTGGTTTGTTTCCTTTCAGATTTCAAACCAGTCGACAACCTTGTGTTTTGGTTTCAGGAAGCTACAGATTAGAACTAGATGAAGAATCAACGCTGTGAGCCATGCAGCTACGAAGCTAATCAAATCTTCACTGTCAAAAAGACCTCCGAGCCTCTGATAAGAAAAAAGAGATTCATCCACAGGAAGAAACTCAGAAGATGGCGACCGTCTTTCACCCTTTTTCCTGCCAACCAGCGTTTTCACTGGGAAGGACCGTCAAGCAAAGCGAAGGTCAAAACAAAGCTTCCGGTTCTTTCTCTGGGAATCTTGAATGTTCAGATGTAAAATTCCTCTGATGTCCAGATAACAGTTCTGTTGAGGCTGCTTCTGTAGTTCGCTGGAAATTTTAAAGGAAAAAAAGTTCAGTTGATATTCAGAAACAAGCATTTCCTGTTTGATGGTTTTGGTTTTCTGGAATTCTAATGTTCTCGGTCAGAACCACGAGCCAACCAGCTGGAGGTAGAACATCCGTTCCTCACCTTTGACATGTTCTCGGCTGGAACCAAGGTATCAGACAGGGACCAGTAGAACCAGTCGAAGAGCCCACTGTGAGAGTCAACTCCATTACTGAGCCGTTCGCTGGAATATTCCTTGAACTCGATAGATTCATCTGAGGTTTTTTTTCGTCAGGAGTCCCACAATCCTCTGCTGCTGCCTGGCTCTCACACCCCCTACAGGGGAACCTGCTCACGGCACAGCCGCTGCTCGACAAACAGATCCCTCGGCCAGTGTCCTAAAGGAAATTAAATCTGATGTAATAGTGATGGACCTGAAGCTGAAACGAAGAAGACAACACCCGGTAACCAGAGAGCTTCTTGATTGCCAGACGCCTGCTCAACCCAATCATCATAAAACCACCTCTTGACAGAGAGGCATAATGATTAATAATTCTTTTCAAGGAAAAAACAACAAATTGGTAATATTTAAAAATCTGCAAGAATTAAGAAAACAAAATGTAAAATAAAAGGTAGCAAATTTCATTTAAAAAAATCCCCAAAATGTACCAAGAGGAAATAGAATTTGGAATTTTCCCAAAAAACTAAAAGATAAAGCTGGCAAGAAAATGAAAACTGTGAAGATTCAGAGATGAAGATAGATTTCTGATCGAGCGACAATTAATTGTTCCAAGAGCAGAGAGGGAGGTTCTCTGTCCGTCTAGCGGGGGCTCTGTCTCGGCCCTCCTACCCCCGACGACGCTGACCTTCATCGTGTCCGTGCTCATCCTCTACTTGAATATCGTGCTTTGAACTCTGTTTACAAGGACGAGGAGGTGTGTTGGCTCCGACCGGTCGCTGCATCTGACCTGCTTTTTTATACTGTACATGCCTTAATTCATATGTTTGGCAATCATAATTAAAGGATGTTTATATTGTTTTGTGTCTGATTGAGGTTTTTCTTTTCTCTCAGACAGAAGTCAGCAAACAAAGGATCGCATCAGCACTTCACTGCTGCGTTTGAACAAAAACATTGAAAATCAAACTTTCAGCCCATCATTTGGCACAACTAGTTGCGATGAAATTATTCTGTTAATTTTGAATGTATTTAAAATGCAGAACATGTTCACTGCCGTTACAACTTTTTCTTTTCTAAAACTGAAGAAACTTGTCACTTTGTCTTCAAACAAGTTTTGGTTTGTTGCTGTTTCTTTGTAAATGTGCAATTTATATTGTTTTTTTTTTTATCTCAAAGGCTTCTATTTGTAAGTATATTTTCAAAGTGTATTTAACTTATTTAAATACATTTTTAATTTTTTTTCACTTCTATGGGAGTCAGTGGATGTTTTCATTGTAATGGGGCCAAGAACAATATCTCAAAAACACATTTCTTGAAAAACAATTTAGTGCCTTCCCCTCTAAATGTTTTTTTTTTAATACTCATCTTAATTCTGTGTATTCATAAGCCTTTTGGTGCTGCTATTAACACTTTAAACCTTAAATTATATAACTTAAATGTTCGAATGTGTATGTCTGCTTGGAGTTGAAAGTTTAAAACTACTTTTTATTCAGAATTGTCTTACTGATAGTGGAGTGGAGTGGACTGTAGTGCAGGGCAGCAGGTGCAGTGGGTTGCAGTACCATCTCCGTCCAGCAGAGGACGATGGCGGGACCGGGCTCCTCTGTCGTCACTTCCGCTCTTAAAACCAAACTGGGTGGCGCCAAAGCTTTGACAACAGAGCGGCTGTCGGTGTTTACGGCGAACATGGCCGCCAAGACGGATCCTTTGCTCGTCGTCTTGTCGGTCCTGGAAGGTAAGAAACGGAGCGACGCGGTTTCTTGACGACAGAAACACAAAGTTTATCCGGTCAAGTTTGTTGTTTCAGTTGTTGCTGACGGTTTGTCCTGTGCAGCGCGACGGGAACGGACCCAGCTTTTAGCCTGTTAGCTTACCGAGCCAGAGAGGCTTCGCCCCAAGTTAATGGAGCCAAAAGAATAATTGAAAATAAAATAGGAAAGCGTTTAGGGTAAAGGACAATATGTTTATCATTACATTAAATAGTTATTTTTTGAATAAATTAATATATATTGAAATGCCGGCGCGAGTTTGGAATCCCTAAAGAAGACGCCACAACAAACAAACAAACAAAAAGACAAGTTCTACATTTCACTCCATATTGTTGTTTCCTGAGGGTTAAGGTCGTTCTTGTCGCTTATCATGTTTTGATATCTAATGTCGTGGGCTTTCCTGCAATTCAAGGCAGACACTGTTCAGAACTATGGGAATGGAAAAGGCTGTGTCTGGTGTGAGGCGTTGCAAATCTCCGTTTCCTTTGATTAAAGTTTGAATACTAATGATCTTCCCAGAGAATCTATTTGTCAGTACCCAGTGACTGCTTTTAAATATTGAGGAAAATAGCTGTGGAGACAAACAATCAGAAATGTTATCCATGTTTCATCTACTTGCTTATTTTCTTCTACTAATAAGTTCTGCTCCAATAAACCTGCCATTCTGATGTAAATCTGAGTAGTTTACACAGATTCTTTGTCTCCCTGTAAGTAACTAGTGGTTTTCCTAGAAATTCTTCCAGTCATCATGAGGTTTTGTTTCCTTCAGTCCATAATATGACCAATTTGAAATGTTTAGGAATTTTAAATGACAAAATGATAGTGACTTGAAATGCCTGACTTTTTTTCTTCAAGAAAAAAATAGTATTTTTTTCAAATTCCAACATATCGTGTTAATTGGAATCATTTTAAAAGTTGTAAGGAAACCATTAAGCATTCCCTTTTAAATGAAAATATAAAGGGGGCCATCAGAGATCTTTGTGCTTCTAATTCATATTGTAAAATCATTTTTTAGTTGCTTTTTTTTTCTGATCACGGTCCCGTTCCTTGCCCCCCCAGGCCGTCATTTCCCCAAGTGTCCCCGCCTCAACCTGGTGGTCCAGGCCAGCTTTGACGGCGAACAGCTGGCAACAGACCCGGTGGAGCACCGGGAGCAGCCCCAGTTCAGCACTGAGCTGGCATGGGAGCTGGACCGCCGCACGCTGCACCAGCACAGGTCTGAGCCCCCCTGGACGCTGTGGTTCTGAAAGGCACTGCTTAAGAAATTAGCATAGGCCTGGAAGAAAACATTAACAAGTTCAAAATAAAATCACCAAGAAATAACTTCAAATAAATCAACAGGGGAAAAAAACGTCAAGTTAATAAGTAGGGCCTACTGAAAAAAATTGACTAAAAACCACTGGTGTTGCTTCCACAACTACAACTACTGTTTCCACTTCTACTTCCACCTGCATCACTCCAACAAATTATGCCACTACAAATTCTAGAACTGCTTTAATACTTCTACAATGACAGTGCCTCCAATAGTATTTAAACTGCTACTACTACCATTGCATTGTCATTTTACTTCTAATACTCCCATCACTACTGCTGCCACCACTCTCACTATGAAAGTGAATGATAAAGGTCATAACAATTAACTGCATTTTTATTATCATCATTGTAATATTTGTTGCTATTATTATCATCATTCTTCTGGATCTTCTTGAACTAATAGTATAAAATCAGCTATATTGTCTTTGCATTTCAGAAACACGACTTCATTGGAAAGGTGCTCCATGGTGTAGGAAACAAAAACAAAAGGAGAGGGAAAAATGCAAAAATATGCTAGACAATATAATAACGAATATTGAATAAAGTGATGTGCAACTGGAGCATTCAGTAATACGCTTGTAAACAGGGGCTCTTGAAAACATGCTGAGATGGGGTATTTTGCACTTTTCATATATTGTACTTGAAGTAAGTGTAAATAATTTACCGGGGGTAATTTTATCAGGATCAAATAAGAGAATCAAACTGTCGGTTTGATGCTTCAAAGAATAAAGTTGTTGAATACATTTTTCAGTCCTAAAAGCCTCTAAATTCACATAGATTGGAGAAATTTGATTTGGCTGGCCCTTGAGCTCCCTCCAGTGGTCTGCAGAGGAAACACCAATATATTGTCCACTGTGATCATGTGACCCCGATAGTTTGATTGATATTTTCCAGCGGGTTTATTTTGAAGGTATCCTGCTGCTTGCTTCCTGCCAGTGTTCAGGTGTTGCTCCGGTCACCATAGTGTCTGAAGCTTGTCTCTCCTCACAGACTACAGAGGACACCCATCAAACTGCTGTGTCTGACCCTTGACCCCAACAGCCGGAGGAAGGAGAGCGTTGGTTACCTGATCCTGGACCTTCGCTCGGTGCAGGAGGTGAAACAGGTGAGCCAGAGGTGGCAAAGGGCTCATGCCACAAAGAGGCCCCACTTACGGTCTCTGACCCACTGTGTGTATGTTAGGAGCCTCGCTGGTTTCCCTTGCTGAGCAGTAAGTACTCGAAGCAGAGACCTGCGCTCTTGCTCAGCACGATGCTGGAGAGCGACGCCCGTCCCGCCACTCCGTCGCCCGACAGGTTCAAGGCCCGCAAAGCCCCGCCCCGCCAAGGTCAGCCTTTCCTCCTCCCTCTCAATCCTTCGCTTGTCATCATGACAAAACTTACATTTAGGTCAAACTAGTTGAAGGTCGGAACAGTCACAGCCTCCTCTAGTGATCTGGAGGTCACAGTACCCCTGTTGTTGATCCAGTTTTCCAGCCTCAGATTCTCAGGGGTTCTGGTCCTCCAGGTTCTCCTGCAGTGGCGGATCTCCTGCCAGACAGGCTGGAGGCAATTCTGGTCCCCGAGCAGGGCTACCACCAGGTGGGGCCCGCGGACCACTGCTGCCACATGTTCGTCCTCTCCGTCACAGTTGCTTTTGCTACTCGGCTGGAGCAGGTGAGACGTGCGCACACACACAGTCACACACAGTAACAGTCCAAGACTCCTTTAATTTGCTTTTTTTTTTTTTTTTTTGTAAAAAGACGATGTGAAATGTGTAAATTTCAGGAAATACTTAAAGCATTTGAGTTTAAAAATCCAATAATTACCAAAAAGTTCCTCTTTAAAAGTGTTATTTTAATTGCATTCAGAAATTTTTGTTCATTCTTGGACAGTTTTTATGCAATTCACCAGTAATTTATATTGATATCAATATAAATTCAATTTAATTTAAATGAAAGAATAATTTGATAAAATTAATAACACTTTTAGATAACCAATATCTACATCTTATTCTTTGTCATTTCCCTTTCAATGTGGGCAGCCACTCCCTCGGGATAGTGAGTTTTATTTTTTGTCTTAAAAGTTTAGATAATTTCCTGTAAAATTTCTGTCTGATTTCCAGACTTGAAATGAATTTGCTGGGATTAAAATCTCTGACAATTCAGTAGCCAAAAGAGAATCCAGAGTGAGTCATGTGACCTCTGACCCAACAGCTGGTCCCCAGCACTTCCAAGCTATCGGCCCTGGGCTCCCGTTTCTTCTTCTTCTACCGGCTGCTGGGCAACGACGTCACCGGCGAGCCCTTCAGCGACCTCCTGAGCCCGGACTTCCAGCCGGAACGCGCCTCCGTGCGCATCCGCAGCAGCGAGCGCGTCCTGCTGTCCTTCCTCGGCCAGCAGCCACCGCTACAGGTGAGCCAGGCAGTTAATGTTAATGCGTGAAGGCATTTAAAACCTGACTGTCATTCACATGATTGACTCCATTTTGACGTTGAGGTAATTTACTGCTAGTTTCCCAGGAAACGCTGGAGTTTTGTTTGCAACGTCTCCCTGTCAGTGTTTGGTTGGTTGCCATTGGTTACTAGCAGCATGGCCTCCTTGATTAATGGGAATCACATCAGCAAAGACCTGTTAACAATGAGCTTGATAGCAAGATTGAGCAGTGTGTGTGTGCGTGTGCGTGTGCGTGTGCGTGTGCGTGTGTGTGTGTGTGTGTGTGTGTGTGTGTGTGTGTGTGTGTGTGTGTGTGTGTGTGTGTGTGTGTGTGTGTGTGTGTTGGGGTGCCTCAGATCAGCGTTTCTTCAAAGAGCCTCTGATTATTTCTTCACACCTTCCAGGTTCACTGCTGCTGTCGATGTTAGCTGAAGGTAACAGGCAGCGGG
>CAAKHD010009290.1:0-10000 GCA_901007705.1 Fistularia tabacaria | reverse complement strand
CCCGGAAGCCTCTCTGACGAAAACCATCCTCTGGACCACCGTGGCTACGTGGAAGGTAAGGCTGGTGTTCCGAGCTGGAGAGACGGCGCATCCAGTCGAGGCCCTCGGGTGGAACCCTCGGGTGGAACCCCCATGGGCGACACTTGGGGCAGCTGGAGGTGCCTGGAGAACCCTGAGCTGGAGAAGGAGCAGCAGGAGGTGGTCCTCGACTCCCTCCGCCACCTCAGGAGATTCTGTACGTCCTTCGCAGCGACAAGAAAACCTCCCGAGCGGCTCAGACCGTGTCTTCTCTTTGAGTTTGTCTTCTGAACAGCGTCGCTGACGTCCCGCCGTCTGTTCCACACCCTGGATGAACCTGGACCTCCATCCTCCCCAGACCTCCACGCGCTGACACCTCCAGTCCTCGTAGAACCGGTGGTTTCTCCTCTCCCGGTGCAGCATCGGCCTGAGAACTGACGCGAGCGAGCGGACGAAGAGTTGTGTTGAGCAGCAGAGGATTGAAGACCCCGAAGATTCCTGTCATTCTCAGTGTCGTCAGTGCACCAAGAGAAGATACTCTCCAGATAGCAGAGAGAAGACACTCACAGGGCGTTTGGAGCCGAACTGCAAGGATCACGCCGTCGACGGTTGTTTTCTTTGTGATGATGCCAGTTGGGACGTGTTTCAACACGCGCTTAGCGTGACAAACCCTTGAAATGGAGAAGAAAGTCCCACACGTGAAGGAACTTCCCTTTCACGCTGCGCTTCCTGGCAGGGTCTCGTTCCTCGCGTGCCGTCTCTGTCCGCGGCCGTGTTGTCTTCTACCTCCCGGAGATTCCGGGAACCTTCGTCCCAAACCGTTTCCTCACGGATGCGTGTTTTCCATCTCAGCCGCTCGCTCGTAGACGGGAGCGCCCGCCCCGCCGGTCGCGCTTTGAGTCGCCCGCCGTCTGAAGCGGCGTCAGGAGCTCCACGTGTCTTCTCATCGCCGCCGCTTGGCCTGAAGGAGGCCGGAGATCGACGTCGCCCGGGTGACACAGCCGAATCGAACTGTCTCCTTGTGAGGACGCCGCAAGAGTCACCAGTGAAGCTGCACTGGATCTTCACCTTTGACTTCGAACACCAAGCGTGAAGCACCAGGCTGACTGGATTCCGAGCCGCTGTGGAAACATCGTGTTGGCGGCAAAGCATTATTCTCTTCCTGGGAAGGAAAAGAGGCGGATAGAGAGCTTGGCGTTGTGACTGTCTGTCAGATCCAGCCCACGTCCGCGGGCCTGTCGCGCCGCACAAACCTCCTGCCTGCATTGGTTTGTCGTCAGTCTCCCAGCCGACAGCGGTGACGTCTTCCTCGTGGAACCGTCCCGTCGTCTTCTCGCAGACGTCCGGGAGCCGTGACGTCGCTTTACGAGGCGCTTCAGGTCAAGAGTCATGTCCATCTATGGATTGCGACGTCCGTCGGAGTGGAGAAAATCACATTGTTTGCTGGGCGGCTTTCCGTGAATGAGTTTAGCTGCGTGTGCGCGGGCCGGTTCTGAGCTGCGGCTAGAAAAACCAGAGCTTTCAGAGGACCAGGATGGAAGAGGAGTTTGTATTTGTGGCAAACAAACCAATTTAGTCTCCAGCAGAAAGTGTGATCGGATGATCGATGCCAGTCTTTTGTTCGGCCTCGATGCGGCCGAGGAGCACAGTGACTTCTATTTTTGCATTTCAGCGGTTTAAAATTCCAGACCCAGGTGTCCCTCAAGGCCGGGCTGATAGTTAGCAGGCCGCGGTGCAGCGGCAGCTCCTTGTCATTTTTAATCAAGAATGATTTCAAACACA
Source organism: Fistularia tabacaria (assembly GCA_901007705.1). Lineage (NCBI taxonomy): Eukaryota > Metazoa > Chordata > Actinopteri > Syngnathiformes > Fistulariidae > Fistularia > Fistularia tabacaria. Next base: position 8,200 of record CAAKHD010009290.1, on the reverse strand, counting down.
CCCAAATCAGCCAGAAATTGCGGCCGTTTTACCGAGATTTTATTTTTAAATCTTGACAAAGTCCTGGACTTATTTTTTTTTAAATTGTGAAAATAGCCCAGATATTTTTCGCCCGTTGTTCGGGAGCTTCAGAGTAGCCTTGAGTTGCTCCGGCGGAACGGACGCGCCTCCTCATGCGAACCGCATGAGATGCGGCAGAAACCGGTCAAGAAATCAAGTGGTTTCCTCCCCGCGCGTCGTCGCCGTGGCGACTGCAGCTGTGATGCCGACTCCGCCCGTTCAACGGAAACCGAGGAAATTCCTTAAAATGGTCGTCAGCCATTTCACGCTGCCAGGATTCTGCAGAAGAGCGAGTGGTTGAAGGGCCGCCGAGATGTGGCAGGTCTGTTTCTGTAAGACGCTGATCAGCCGGCACGTTTGATGGTGAGAAGTGGCGAAGGCTCTGGTTCATGTTTGTGTTTTCCTTTTGTAAAACTCATTTAAACCCTTAATGATTTTTGTCTTTCTTTCTGTTCTCAATCTGGTTGGTGAATTTCTTTTCTTTCTTTTTTCCTCCACCTCCTCTTTCTTCTCCAGAGAAAGACCATCAGATAAACACTTGGTGATTTTCTTTATTTATTTTCCCCGGCCGGCCAAGCGGATTGTTTATAGGTGTTTTCTGAACCTTATTCACCACGAAGACTCCGGGGCTTCCAGGAAAATGGAGCGGGGTTAGTGTGAATTATGCAAAACAACGAGGCGAGCTGATCGATGGGGCTTTTAAGTGTTGTGAGGGCCGACGTGCATATTGATTGAGCCGCGCGTCTCGTTGGCGCGCTTGTGCGTGAAATTCATTGTGTTACATCACCCAGAGAGGTAAAGATTTTCAACCATTGTAATGAGACAAAACACACGCCGCCTCCTTTGCTGCTCTTTGTTTCTCGCTGCATCTGCAACGTTTGCAAACATTTGCAAGAATCAGGTTAATCCGACACTTCAGAGTATGAGCAGTGCTTCGCATTTGCAGCGTCAGGTAAGTCAGAGACTTTAAATTGTCAGCAATGGTTAGCATTCGCTAACATCGGGTCAATCTGAGACTTTGCATTATTGACAATGGTTAGCATTTGCTAACATCAGGTAAATCTGGGTCTTCAAATTATTAGCTTTTGCTAATGTCAGGTAAGTCCGAGACTTCAAATTATTACCAATGCTTAGCATTTGCTAACATCAGGTCAATCTGAGACTTTGAATTATTGGCAATGCTTAGCATTTGCTGACATCAGCTCAGGCCGAGACTTTAAATTATTAGCATTTGCTAGCAACGGGTTAAGCCGAGACTTTGAATTATTGCCAATGCTTGGCATTCGCTAACATTAGATAAATCTGGGGCTTCAAATTTTTAGCAATGGTTAGCATTTGCTAACATCAGGTCAATCCGGGACTTCCGAGTATTAGCAATGGTGAGCATTTTCTAACACAGGTCAGTCCAAGCCTTTAAATTATTAGCATTTGCTAACGTCAGGTAAATCCGAGACTTTGAATTATTACCAATGCTTAGCATTCGCTAGCATTAGGTAAATCTGGGGCTTCAAATTTTTAGCAATGGTTAGCATTTGCTAACATCAGGTAAATCCGAGACTTTAAAATGACTACATATGCTTAGTATTTGCTAACATCGGGTTAGTCTGAGACTTTAAATTATTAGCATTTGCTAACATCAGCTCAGGCTGAGGCTTTAAATTATTAGCATTTGCTAACATCAGCTCAGGCCGAGACTTTAAAATTATTACATATGCTTAGTATTTGCTAACATCAGGTTAGTCTGAGAATTTAAATTATCAGCATTTGCTAACATCAGCTCAGGCTGAGACTTTAAATTATTACCAATGTTTAGCATTCGCTAAAATCACGTAAAGTCGGTTAAAAGACTTTAAATTGTTAGAAATGATTAGCATTGGCTAACACAGGTCAGTCGGAGACTTTGAATGCTTAGCAATGTAGATTGCACCAACCTGCGATTGACAGCTGACCTGACTTGCCCCGCCTCTTGGCCAGTGTCAGCTGTGATTGGCTGCAGCCCCACATGTGACCCTGCGCAGGATTTGCTGAAAAGTTTCCACTTGAGATCCTCAGTTTTGTGTCAATAAATGGACAGTGAGTGATACTTTTCTTGTTATTAACGGCTGATTTTTTTAACCTCTTAGCTTCTTATTATTCCTCGTCTGTCACTATATTTTTTGCATATCCGAATAGGTCTTGACAGTTTATTTTTTCCCCTTCGGGATTTTGTTTGCTATCTGTCAGATTTACACTCTTCATCGCCGCTCTCATCCATTTCACAGAGTCAAAAGTGCAGTAACTCACCGCGTGCTCGTTCGCCGTTCAAGTGTCACAATACGAGGGCGGCTTTCTGTGAAGGTGGGGATTTATTTCCTTCATATTAGCTCACCTGTTCGTGCCAAAACACCCGGATATGTAGATCTAATATGGAAGCTGTGTGTTTGACTTCATCAAAACAAATTATGCAAAACATCGAAAGCGAAAGAATTGGAATGAGTCTGCTGCTAATTTAGCTCTCAAACGTAATTGTCGTGGAAACTACGAACAACCACACACACACACACACACGCACACACACACACACGCAGGCGTCTGTTTGAAAAATGGAAAACAACTTTTTGAGTTTTCAGACTCGTCATTCGCCGCAAATGGAGCGAAGAACAGCAAAGTGATGGCCGACGTGCGCACACACACACACACACACACACACTGCTGAGGGGCGCGGGGGGTTCATATTACTGTCATTTTCTTCTGAGAAGTCGCAGAGATGTCACAGAGGCATTTTCAAGCCAACGGTTCAGTAAACTGACAAATACTGGGGTTTTATTTTTCTCCTTGGACAGAAACTTCTCACACACTTTTTGTGGCCATTTTTAGAAAGTTAGTGGTTTTACTTGGAAAGCGTCAGTCAGGTCAGGTGACCACAGGCCACGCCTCTTCGCAGCGCAGCACTATAAAGTTCATGGTAAATAATTTACGTTGTACAGCACATGGCAAACGGCTTACAGCACATAGTAAATGATTCAGAGCAGGCGTGTCCAACGTCCGGCCCGCGGGCCGAATGCAGCCCGTGTTCAGACTGACAGCGGCCCGCAGACTCCGTCATCAAATCCGGAATAACGTCCGATTCTGTCCGGAAGCCTCTTTTTCTATTTGGTATTTTTGATCCGAGTCTAAAATTGAAACAATGAGAAACACTGCATTTCGATAAGGAGGAACAGAAGGATCCAGATGTTGAGCACGTCTGAATGATGTCACTGTTATTGTCCTCTCCACACCTTTGGATTTAGAAGTTCATCGAGAGCATTGATAGTGAATAACATGGAATGTTTGAAATGAACCTCCATAGGTTTGATCTTTTTTTTAATTCAAATATGAAAGACAGCAGGAGTTTGGTAGAAACGCTACATTTGTGTTCTGAAAAATGTACCATTTGCAATAAAAAGAGTTCTGAAATAGTTTGCTTGCGTTTCATGTTAATGCTTGAAAGAGTGTCAGGCGGAACACGTTCACCTCACCAAAGACGGCCCTCTGTGCAAACACTTTGGACACCCCTGATTGAGAGCATGGACAACATCGTGAGTAGTTTGCGGCAGATAGCAAACAGTGCACGCTACAATGTGCACGATAGAGTTTACAACCTGCGGCGCGCAGGAACTAGTACATGATTATGGTATCCTGTCTTCTCGAAAGTCACGGGTTGGATTCCCATCGCTGTTTTTTGGCATAAGTTTGAAGCGGGATGCCCTTCCTGGAGGGAAGCGGCTCCAAACACACTGGCATCAGGCTGCATTCACCACAGTATACAGTACATGGTGAATAGTTGAGATGGTACACGGTGAATAATTTACTATGTACAGTACACAGCCGAGAGTAGACGCAGTAAATAGTCCACCGTCCATAGAAACTCACTTCCAGTGGATAGTTTACACAGCAGTAGAAAGTAAAGAGTAAGCCTTTCCTCTGGGCTGCTCCCTTCAGGGGGTGGGTTGTGAGATTCGACAGAGGCTCATCGTGGCTAATGGCTAATTTCAATCCCAGCACAAGACCTGCCTCGGTCGTCATGTGTTGTTGCAGCGATCCGCACCGTCCTGCTCCTTGGCTCTGGAATGGTGGTTTGTCTTTGTGGGGAAAGAATACATCAATTGCTGAGTGCGTAAATTAGCCGTCAACCTCCGAGCCGCGGCCGCCCGTTCTTGCGCCCGTTCTTGCACGCTAGCATAGTTAGCATGCTCGGCGGCACAGTGCCGGCTGATATTTCTTTGAAAAAAACACAGTTATTTCAGGGAGAAGTTGAAATAAATGAGGTTTGATCAGAATTACATTTCGGACGGATTGAAAAGCTCAGCGGGCCGTACGTGGCCCGCCGGCCGTAGTTTGCCCACACCTGATCCTATTCTCACACCAACCCACTTCATGTCCTCTCTCTCCACGTCCACAAGCCTTCTGTTTGGTCTTCCTCTTCCTCCAGTCCTCCTGCCTGACCCGTCCAACCCCAGCATCCTTCTGACAATATCTTCTCCATCCCTCCTCTGTCCATGACCCAACCATCTCTGAGCTTCTCTCCTGAACATCTAGCATGTCATTCCTGGTCCTCTCCATCCTGGTCACTCCCACAGAGAACCTCCACATCTTCATCTCTGCCACCTCCAGCTCTGCCTCCTGTCTTTTCTCCAAACCATCCATCATCTCTGCTCTCACCACTGTCTCCTCCAGCTTTCCTTTCCTTCTGGCTGATGTTCTTCTATCTCATGGAACCCCTGACACTTTTCTCCTATCGTTTGAAGGCTTTGAATCTTGACAGAGTTGTTGACATCGTTCATTGTTGTGTTCGACTGTTGCGGCGCTCTTTTCAGTAAGCTAGCCCTGATTATGGCTCCCTAAACAGTTGAGCGCGCTCGTGCTCGTGCTCGTGCTCGTGCTCGTGCTCGTGCTCGTGCTCGTGCTCGTGCTCGTGCTCGTGGTGTCGAGAAGATTGAGCCGATCAGAAGAAGGAGAAAATAGTGAGTGGTGTTCGTGTGGAGCGTCTGTTCAACCCTGAAGAACAAAGATATGCTAAAGGCGGCTGATGTGGCTAAAGCGGTGACTACGCTAACGAAGCAAAGATATTGTTTAGCTTGGATGAATGGCACACGGCTTGCTGGAGATGGCGTTAGCTTTAGCCAGGATCTCCTCTGCGAGGAGGCTTTACTTTTGCCGATTTAGCGAAGGAAACGGCGACGCCGAGTGCTGGCAGGAAGAGACGGAGCAGCAGAAACAGGCACAATGAAGGTTAGCTTCAATTCCCCTCTGAATCTTTGCCACAAATCAACCCGTCAAGCTTCAGAGGAAGTTTCACAACATGTGAGGACGGATCAATGGGCTTTGCATTGATTTTAATGGGAAATATTGATTTGGTTCGCGGAGCAGGACTGGAGTTCCTGGTCCGGCGTTTGGTAAAAGTACAGCTGAGAAGAGGAGCCGCGTGAATGAGCGGACTCTGAGGTGGCTTCAATCCGAGCTGCGTGTGTTTCCAGTGTTCTGTCAGGTATTTTGTCAAACGCGGAAGATGAGCATCGACTCCTGCCGGCTGGAGGGGGAGCGTATTGATCAGCCCGGCTTTGGGCGGAAAAAGGAAATCAAACTTCGCGTTCGAGCGCAAACTTTTCCCCGTTCGTCGCCGGAGACGGCGGACGGGGGGAAATTTTCAAAAACGCACAAAGGATGGAGTGAGATGGGAGACTGAGCCAGCGAGACAGGAGGTAGAGAGAAGCTCATTAAGGGTCTGAGGAGGCTTCGGCCCTGGCCTTTCATGTGATGCTCTCTCTCTCTCTCTCTCTCTCTGTCTCTCTCCCCCTCCTTTCCCTTTATTACCTGATGCTGCCGAGCTCAGCGGCGAGATGGCCATCATTTATTTATGGCCTGCATTGTCTGGCTGCGTGGGCTAAAGTAATCTTCATCCCAGCCGGAACGCAGAAACGTGAGCCCTCTTTCCGGAAACTTTCCTCTCGTCACAGATGCAGCCTTTGTGGGTTTCCCGGCGGCCGCTCCTTTCCTCCTCCCTCGGCCAGGAGCTCCGTCGTTCCCGGTTCAACCGGCTTCACAACCCGCACTCCTGTTGCACCGCGTGAATTAGAAATCCTGCGAGTGAGGATGAGGAGGATGAGGAGGATGAGGATGAGGATGAGGATGAGGAGGATGAGGATGAGGAGGAGGAGGAGGAGGATGAGGATGAGGATGAGGGGTACGCCATTGCTCGTTCGCCTCCCCTGCCGCTGGAAGGGGGGGGGAGAGACGACGTTCTGCCATGAGAAGCGGGAATTAAAAATGGATGTCAGCGCGCCGCTCTGCTGCCGGTCGGCCGTGCGGAGGTTCTTTGCGAGGAAGCAGAGCTCTTACCTCAGACTGACTGATCACCGTGACGATGACAAGTCTGGAGCCGAGGCGCCGCCGCGCCCTGGTTGTTGCGGGGTCGGGAAAGGGGAAGCGCGCAACGCTCCGTCAAAACATCCGCTCGCAGGGACACGGCGCCCGCGGAGCGGCGGAATCCTGAATTTCACCTGCGATCGATTTGCGCCGAAAACGCTAAAATAACCGCGTCGTGCCAAATAGAAAGTGAGCCCACAGCGAGCAGAGCGTGGGCCGGGCGCGTCCCCGTGGAGCCGCGCCTTCCCTCCGAGCCCGGCCGCGTCTTCCTCCCACGGACCCCAAACATGACAGGTGGATAATTGGCGAGCGGTGGGTGTGATTGGTCGTGGAAGCACATAATAGACATCGGCGTGTCGCGGAGAGGCTCGTTAATTCGACACAAAAACCGCAGCGCTAAAATAAACACGCCGCGCACGTACCCTGCTTAATGATGTGCAGCTAAACTTGAAAATGTGGTCTCGTCTTATTCGAAATAAGGTTTATTTATTTATTTTCAGGCCTCACGTGCGGCGCTGACAGCCAGCCGGCCGTGGCAAACAGCCAGAGGTCAGAACCAGATCAATAATTGCAAAATAGGAAGCGAAATGTTGAAGGCAAAGCAGCTGCTGAGCGCCCTGGCGGAAGGGAAGGATGGTTCGTACCAGCAGGAGAAAGAAGGAATGCATGCATATTCATGACGGCGGACGCGCTCAATCCACGCTGAACAAGCGGCAGGGTGATATCTGAATTAGCCGTTGAATTAGCCACGGTTAGCGCTTCCACTTCCGTCCTGCGGTGACTTGCGTCACACCGGACACCCGGCCGTCAAACATCAGCGCGAGGCGACGGTCCATGACTGGGGCGTTGTCGCCATGCCGACGTGCCGAGCTGTGTTATTAGCATCATGCTATTCACCATGCATTCACTCATTTATTTCCTAAAACCGCGGTTGTTTCGGAGGACGGACGGGGAGACGGAGCTTCTGTGTGGAATTATTCACCAGTGGATCCCATTCTTATTTTCTTTCTCTTCTCCTCCCTCCATCTTATCCCTGCGTCTTCGAGGCGAGGACTAATGATGTCCCTGGTGAGAAGGGCTGGTTAGCTCCCAGCCGTCGGCGCTGGCGGCCGCGTAGAAGCTCATCGTCCTCGCTCGCTCCCTCTCCCTCGCGGTCGAGCCGGCAGCCGGTGGCTCTGCCAACTGTGTCGCCTCTGACTGGAAGGAGACGCGTGGCTCAGATGTGGCTTTATCCCGCCAGACAGGTCGGAGGGAAGCGAGACGACGACCGGGTGGGCCGCGGCTTCCCACGCAGGAGATCTCCCAGCGAGGCTCCCAGCGAGGCTACCAGCGAGGCTACCAGCGAGGCTAACAGCGAGGCTACCAGCGAGGCTACCAACGAGGCTACCAACAGGCCGTCCGGGGACGGGTTCGGGTCCAGGACTCGAACAGACGACCTTCACTGCGCTGGCAGAACCCCGTCTTTGCCCTCCGTCCTGTCTTTGCCCTCCGTCCTGTCTTTGCCCTCCTTCCCGTCTTTGCCCTCCTTCCCGTCTTTGCCCTCCATCCTGTCTTTGCCCTCCTTCCTGTCTTTGCCCTCCTTCCTGTCTTTGCCCTCCATCATCTTTGCCCTCCTTCCCGTCTTTGCCCTCCATCATCTTTGCCCTCCTTCCTGTCTTTGCCCTCCTTCCCGTCTTTGCCCTCCGTCCCATCTTTGCCCTCCGTCCCGTCTTTGCCCTCCTTCGCGTTTGTCCCCTCCCCCGTCTCTGCGCCCTCC
>CAAKHD010009284.1:15579-26783 GCA_901007705.1 Fistularia tabacaria | reverse complement strand
CCCCCCCCCCCCCCTCCTTTCACAACAAAAACGTGCCCCCCCTCTCCCTTACATTTTTCCAAAAAAAAATCCCTTTTTTCCCCCCCCCCGGGTAATTAAAAAAGAAAAAGGGGGGGGGGGGGGGGGGGGGCAGAGAGTAAGAGACGACGAGTGGCGGAAACACAGAAACCGAGCGGTTTGCGGGTGGGGGGGTGGAAGAGGAGGGGTTGGGAGCAAGTGGAACAATCAGATCTGCCTGCTGGCTTCTGCCGGAGAGAGGCAGACGGATTTTCAGTTCGACGGCTCTATTGGCGCCCCGCGAGAGCCCAGGTGGGCGATGTGAATGTTCTCTCACTCCCACATGCACGTGATTGAATGCATATAGTGGTATACATAACCCCCCCCTCCCCCCGCCCCCCTCCAGCCCATAAAAAAAAAACAAAAAACGTGAAGCTGAAAAAGAATCATACATTAGACTGTGGTGGAATAGAAGCAAAAAATATTTCTGTTTTTTTTAATGTGCCCGTTAGCATGTCCGTCTTCCGACACGCGTCCTCCCTCGTGTCCACTTTTGGAAGTCGATGGTCTGCGGGGGGAGAGGGATGCGGACAGGGGTCGGGTAAACAAAGAAACGATTTTTTGGGGGGGGAGTAGCAGCATTCCGGGGGGTGGTGTGGGGAGTGAGAGAGGGGAGGAAAAAAGGGGGGTAACGCGGTTTCATTATTAATGGAGGAAAAGATCCTTCAAATTGAACCTATAGGGTGTCTCCTGCTAGATTTTTCTAGAGAAGTGGGGAACACAAGAAAAAAGAGGCATCGATTTTTATGGATGGAAAACGGAGGAGTCTTGATATTCTTTCTTTCTTACATATACATGTATTCATTCATTAATTGATCAATTCATTCATTCATTCATTATCTGGACTGGATTATCCTGCACAGACGTCGCCGGTTTGATCGCCCCGTCGGAATCAAACCAGCGTTAAGAGATAAGCGTTAACCCCTCATACACGTGTGCATTTACGATATTTATGAAGCCCTGAAAACATCAATTTATGAAGCCCTTAAAATATCAATATGAAGTAGGTGGCAATCTCTGCGGTATTGGAACTCTGTGAGTTCTGATTGATCCGACTCGATCACGAGAGGTCTGGGAGAAAGAAATGACTCCGGAACGTCTTTTAAAACATTTCCGTAAAAGATTTAGGAACAGACCTGATCCAGGATGACTTTTCTTGGCAGTGATTCAGACATGGAGGAAGCGTACCGTACCATCTCCGTGCAGATATGTGATACCCGGTATATTGCATCTCTGGTTTTGCACAGCTGTGAGCTTCGTCTGGAGGTATTTGCCTGGCCGGGGTTTTAGGCCGAGCGAAGGGAGATAAAAGAGCTGCACAGTTAAAATTTTCATTTTGCTGGATATTAATTAATGTTTGTAACATCCAATGACAATTCAAAAGTACAGAACATGAGTTTGCACTTAACCGGAGGCTTTGGCGGGGAAGTTCCTTATCTGAGCCAAGTTATTTAATTTGGAGTATCTGCCTATACCAAGTCTCAATTTAAATGGTTTAGCAATACAAGAAAAAAGGTCCCTTATTCTTTTATCATTTGATTAAAATTACAAAGTAATCAATATGGAAATGTTTTTAAAAGGCTATTATTACAATGTCAGTGAGTGGAGATAAAATAGAAAACACAAACAGATGTATCTGTAAGTAATAGGTTGCAGATTGGTGGGCCGACTTGAAGGTGCGACATCGTTTTCTCGTCCACATTTTCTAGATTTTTCATGGAGTTTCGCAGGCGCGGAAAATTAAATTGACTAAATGCGACCGCAAAGACGGGTATGGGGGGGGGTGGGGGAGCAAGAATAGCCGAGGAGCGTAACCGTAGAACCTGTGGGTTGCTAAAGTGCTGATATTAAGAGTTACACACAGCCCGTTAGCCCACTTCCACTTTAAAATCCCACGGCGGTGAAACCCTCCCCCGGGATATCCCATATGTCAGGAGGGGGGGGTTGATGTTTTACGCTGGGAGCTAAAGTTGAAGCGCTTATGCAACTCTGTGGCGGCGCCGCCTTTATTTTCATTACCTGTCGGGATGGGCATTATGTCATTCTTATGACAGCGCAAGCCAATATGTCAGCCTCTTTAGGCTGAGTGCATCCATCTGTGTTACTATATATCTGTCTGTAATATCTCGCTGGCCGTCGGCCAACTGAATATTGGTCCGCAAAGGTTGCTACTATATCTCGCCGGCCCTTTCCTCAACCTCCGCCGCCCCCACCGTGGACCTCGGCGTATCCGACGCGGCTACGTCGAGGCGCGTGCGGCGTTCAAAAAATCCTCGACAGGACCCGAGCGGCTGTGCGCTATCGGGGAGTTTACTCCGGGCGCGAGGAGAAATCCATAGACGTCCGAGCGAATACTCTTATGGAGTAGTGCCCGGCAACGCCGAGGCAGAATGAGTGATTTTAGGTGATTGTTTCTCCCCTCCTGAGTTAAGAGCGCCCTCCGGCCCCTCGGGAGCAGCCTGTCACAACGAGAGAAACTCCTGCTGCGGCCACTCTGTTGAGGTTTTCAGCCGGCTCCCAGTGGGTCCCCACCACCACTTACCCGTTGAAACAAAAATCAATGGCCTAATGATCCAAAACAGGAAATAGAATGAGGGGAAAAAAAAGAAAAGAAAAAAGAAAGACCCTAAAACAACAAAATGTCTCTTGGCAAGGGACATTCCGTCTTGGGCATTCATTTGTTTGTTGTGTTGGAAGAAATTTGCCGGAATGGTAAGCGAGTGTATATGTGTGTGCGCTCTGAGCGAGTGAGCTTACCCTAGCTTAGTGGCGCAAAACATATTGATTTATTGATTGCCTGTTTCACCCCCTCGCCATCTCTCTCCAGCTCGCTCTCGGCCTGTTAGAAAGGCCCCCGGGGACCGACGACTGCAGCGGGGACTGAAAAAGGGACGTGAAGTTGGGGGAGATTGAAGAGGAGGGGGGGAGTTGGCAAAGCAGCGAAGGAGACAGAGAGAAAGGGAGGGCCGTCCCATCTTAGAGTTGATCCAGCAGCCTTTTAACCAAGGCCTCTACATCATTCAGATTTATGAACTAAGGTCATGGCCAAATCAAAAACTTGACCTATCTGTGGGGATGCAGATTTATAAGCACCTTGTGGCGGGGAGCGGTGGGGGACTTGGCAAGAGCTGAGATTCTTCTCCTTGGCCCTGATTTCCCGGCGAGGAGAAGCGTATCGGGGCTCGGAGAGGCCGGCTGTAATTTGTGATTAGCAGGCAGGCTGTGCTTTAAGATGTACTACCTCCTGCTGGTGCAACTCCCGGTTGAAAAGAGCGTCACCGTCCCGGTGAAGCAGACGGGTTGCGTTCTTCCCGACAGGGCCGAGCTCCGGCGGCCACGGCTGTCCTGGCTCTACCGGGAAACGGTTTTCTGACAAACCTCTGAAACCTTTTCGCTCCCAAGTATTGCCACACACATGAGGGCATTTGACTTTGGCTTATCTGCAAAACGCTCGAAACGAGCGAACGGCATCGGTTGCACCGCGTTGCTCACGGAAACACGTGTCACCATCGATTTGTACCCCCTCCAGTCGCTTATGACTCATGGGGGGATGCTTATGACAAGCATCCCCCCATGTTCGTGCGATGTACCTTCCTAAACCGAGTCTCTCCATAAATTATGGACAAGATGAAATACGAGTCCCCATTCGACAGCCCTTCGTTTCCCCCTCCCTGGGAGACCCGGCACAAAGAAATATTTTTTTTGTCCCCCCCCCCCTCCAGAACAAGAACAAGAGAGCAAAAGGAATTTACCAAAGCGAGTCCCAGAAAGAGTGTATCACAAAGAGGAAATTCCACGAGGAGCGGAGGTGCGGAGCCCCGTCCTCGAGACAGGCCCAGACACCGAAACCAGGCCCCTCGGAGCCGAGACCTGATTCTACTCTTAAAATGACGGTGTTTGAAAACTCGAGAAGAGGAAGAGTCCGGTCTTATAAATGTTTAATTAGCCGGGTGAAAGCCCAAGATGGGCGCGGATCCGAGTCGACCCGATTGACCCCCTTGGTTTCGGAGCGCTAAAAACACGGGGTCAGGGGTCTATTAGTGGCGTAGCGATCGATGATTCAATTAGATTTGGAATTCATTTCTGGCACGTCGGATGATGGAGTGGATTTATTCTATGAACCTTTGCTCATCGTGAGCTTAACCAATGAGAGAGCTGTAAAACCTACTGTTTAACAAGAAGCTGTGTGTTCACAGCTCTTTTACGACGGGGCCATCCCGCTTCCTCTGAGTTTCACGTTGACATTTAACGATCGCCGTAGCAATTGTTTTGCTCAACGGTCGAACGCTAGGACGCTCCCATTGGTCGTGAAGCTCTGTTGATACACGGCGTCTACATGGGTGGCAAGCCAAGACCAGGACAAACGCCTTTTTCCAAACTCAAGAATGCTTGGAGGTCCGACGAAGGTAAAGATCTACGGTAACAATGTCGAGCCCGTGTTGCCGGATGTTGTTAGGAGATACATCCAGAGAGCACAACGGCCTGCGCGAGAAGCAGCCGTCAAATCCTTTGGCCAAACACCGTCACAAATGAGGGCGCCGTTGGAAGAAAGAGCGAATGAAACGGCATCATCCCTCAGATCAAGAGAATGAGACTCAAGAGGTTCGGCCGTCGCATCCTGCAAACGGCGGGAAAACCGCGAGGAAATCGCCGGCGGCTCGGCGTAGGAACGACGCTTCGGAGGCGGGCGATTCGCGGCCGCAGGTTCAAGCGATGGCGGACGAGCGGGAGAGATGGCGAAGCACCGCCGGAGCCTCGTGTGCCACCGGGATCAATGGAGGATAAGAACATATACATATTCATGGCGCAGGCCAAAGGCTGCTTGGCTTCAGCTTTTAACTTTTTAATACTTAACTTTGACACTTTTTGTGCATAAAAGAACGTGATAGGCTGTATTTAGACGTTTTTTTTTTTCTTTGCCTGCAATCGCTGGCAAATCTTTGCACTTTTATGCATTAAGCAACTTCCTTACGCCTACAGCGAGTCAAAGAGAGAGGGCTTTGAGAGTCTGATTGAGTCTTGGATGTCAGCTCGTCAAACCCAGCCAACTGTCTCAGATTACAAATGAGAGGATCTAATTATGTCGACTGCAGCCAGATTTGTCTAATTAAAATGACAATGACTGAAAAATGCTGCAACGGCGGGTTCGTCTTTGCTGGGGGATGCCCATTTCGCCCTTATTAATTAATGGAAACAGAGAAGAGAGGTTAATAGCACAGAACTCTGACAAAGCCCAGGTATAATCCTATTAAGTACAGTATGGAATGCAGCTGTGGACAGTGATTTATACACTGTGTCTGTCAATTTCACAACTCCGCCACGTATTACTTTTACTCTATTCTCTTTCTGTTACACTTCAAAAACTGTCGATATCAGTTTCGCCGCTGTAAGTAAGTGGCACGGCAGATTTATGCTCGAGCTGCGGCTCAATAAAATCAAAGAGCCGGAGAAAGTCAACTTTCCCGCAATTTCTCATCCGAGCTACATTAGTTCGCGTTGAAGAGGATTAATTGTGGTGAAAATAAATCATTCTGTAGTGTTGTGTTTAATTTGATAACTTATTTACCCTTTGGATTTATATCCAGAGGGGGCTGTTCGCATTATGTTCAAATTCAAAGCGGTGTGTTTCAAAATGATTTCTAATCCAGCACAGGTACAGCAGGTCACGTCAAAAATCGACTGCTCTTGTCTGAACGCTTTGCTTTTTAGAAAAAGACCATTAAGCTTAATTATTGTGAAAACTCCCACTTTATCCTCCATTCCTCAAGCTTTCCCTGCGCAAAAAAACACCCCCAAAAAAAACGATCAAATGAGCACAATAGTTTCCAACTAAATTCCGGTTCTGAGGTCTCCTTGGAAACAGATTCGGTTGTTTCCTGGTTCATCTCATCCAGTTTTATTCTAGACCTTTTGCAAAAGAAGCATGTTTAATTTTCCCTTCTGAAAAATCTGCCCGTATGCAAACACATTTATTTGTAAATCTATGGCTATTAGGGATAATTAAGCGAGGAGCGCTTTTCTATTTATCTAATTATTCTATTATTATTCATTTTTAATTGCTGAAAATGATGGTTACTTCTTCTGGAGGAACCCCCTGTTGGTCACAACGTTCCTCCTCATCAAAAGCATCATCTAAAGTCAGCCTCCAGGAGCGAAGTGATGGTTCACGCGTCAAAAGGAACAAAATGATTGCAGTGTTTTCTCTTCGGAGAATTTGACGGATGACGAGAGCCCGGACGCGGTTTCCCTTTTTTGCGAGACACAGTTTTAACCAGTGGATTTTCGTAGAACTATACAGATGCGGGCTCTTCAGGAAGAGGCTGGAGAAAGTACCGGGCGGCGCGGTGGTTAGCGCATCTTGCGTCACAGCAAGAGGGTCGCTGGTTGGACTCCGACAGAGGGCTTTTCTCGGTGGAGCCTCCATGTTGTTCGGGTGTCCGCATGGATTTCTACTGTCCAAAAACATGGTTGGCTCATTGGAGACGTGTGAGTGAAAGAGTGATTGGTTATATGTCTCTATTATTCATGTGAATGAGAGAGTGAATGACGTGTGAGTCGATATGAACCCCGGCTGTCGGCCAATCACAGCCGGGATAGCCTCCCTCAACCCAAAACCCCGACTGCAGGATAACTGAATGAATGAATGAACAGAGAAACTACCTTTTATGGTTCAGTCAAGTGAATCCTGCAGGATTAAGGCAGTTTTAGTTTATCCCAAATTTACATTGTGTATAATGAGCCTTTGTCTGCATGCAGAGCAGCGAGTCTGAAAAAGTAACAGAAATTAAGAGTCCACACGACTGTTGCTGTCATTTTATGATGTTAATATTCCAGCGGCCGCTCTCATAATGGCTTTATTATTAATTACAACTCCATTTGTGTAGTTTACGTCTCGAGAGGGGAACAAAAGCAGCGCACCGTGTTCATCTATCCTCGCCAGGGTGTCACCTCTGTGTGCACCCATGCACTTCTTCGTCTTTGAAATTCATTTCTTTTTTAGTTCATACGGAGTTCCGGAGCTCGAAGCCGGCGGAAATGATGGCTCTGGTGTCTTTTTGTGACTCTACATATTTCATTTTGTTGTCGGTGTCACTGCCGAGATGCCAAGCAAAACATCTTCCCTCCTCTCAGCCATTTGCAACCACTGTTTCAATTTCACACCCGATGAAATTGCGTTTTCTTTCCCCTTTATTGTCCTTCCAGTCGCCAGATTTGAAGAAACGCAGAGCGATCGTTTCTCACATAGAATATAACTAATACATCAAACTACTTTCATGACTGCAAGTGGTAATGGATGTTCGGCGTGTGGATGTGTAAGATACAAAACAATTAGGAATCGGGAATACGAGGCAAGTGTGTTGTGCGGCTGGATTCTACGTCCGCTTTTTTAAATCCAGTGACAGCACGGGGGGGAGGGGGAGTGAACGGAGATGAAGAACATAAGATCATGATAAAGAAAGAGAGAGAAAAGCAAAGAAGAAAAGCGGAGCAGTTCTTTCCCCCCCGCCCCGATAGAAGAATTGCGTTTCAAAGCTCAGTTTACTGTTTACAATCTGATGCATCGCGCTGTATATGTGACGTATTTACCGGCCCGCTGTTGTTCCGTGACATGTGAAAATGAATCGCAAAGAGGAAACTGAAGAGATCGGACGAAGGGTGATTTTTTTTTTTTTTTTTTTTTTGACACGTTTGTCAAAGATAGACTTTAACAACGTACCGCACGAGAAAGAATTACCCCGCCGTCCCTCCCGGTGATAATGGAAGAAAAACGGGCAACTTTGTATCCAGGCTCGCTCGGCAGGCACAAAACAGCCGAAGAGCCCCTGACATGTAGGCCAGATGAACCTGCTCTCTTGGAACCTTGCCTGGACAAACACGCGAGTAATCATGTAAGGTCTGCGCATCAGCACACCTGACACCGGCCAGGACTACATGTAGGCTTTGGCAAGCACCTGGAAATGTAGCATAGCGTGACATCGACGCTTTCCCCGCCTCACCCGTATACGTTTCTCCATGATTACAATTCTCAGGGCTCCGGTCGCACTGTACGAGCACTCATTAACAACTTTCAAGTGTCAAGAATCAGCCAGTACCTGAAGGATTAGAGAGTATATCCACAAAGGAGCAGATCCGCGCTGAATCCTTTCTGGCCGACGCTGCGGCGCTTTTGAGAGCTTAGACAGCTGAAGTGAAACAGGTTCCGTTCCTCGAGCGAGGCAAACTCATTAAAAGCACAATGTGCATTGGCTGTAATGCTAATCACATTAAAATGTAAGAGAAACAAAATGGCAGAAAAAGGGAGCGCAGCAGATAGCGCTTCGGCCTCACCGCCAGAGGGTCCCTGGTTCGATTCCGACGGGGTGGCCTTTCTGTGAGGAGTCTCCATGTTCTCTCCTAGTGCCTCCATGGGGCTCTGAGGTTTCCATTCAAAGGCCAAAAACATGCTAGCGCAGGGGTGTCAAACCCAAATACACAGGGGGACAAAATTCAAAACTAGGACAAAGTCGCGGGCCAACAGTGATATTTATTTCAAAAAATTCTTCTCCAGAAACAACAATGAACCTTTTCATATGGACCCGAACAAGTTTTGCTTCAAAACTCAAAATGGAACAAGCAAAGCTTAATACTATACAAAATATTGGTGCTTTGTTTCATAGTGTCGTTTAATGTTGTACAACTTGGCTAGAGCCACATTGGCTCCACGTACAAGAAAAACAGGTCTGGAAATAGATATTCCGCCCCCCACCTGTCCTGAAAGCTCCAGTTTTCTGCTTTTTTTGGCCATATTTGGGAGGGGTGGCACGGTGGCAGTATTAGCATAAGGTCGCTTAGCATAAGGTGACTACCGTTAACAGAGGAGAGGGCGTTTATGGGTCCTGTCGGGATTTTTCGTGGGTTTTTGTAGTATTATCGGTATATACGCTGTAGGCTAGAATACCTGCGGGCCAGCTCTAATATACATCGGGTAAGGCTTCGCGCTAGAGGTTCGTCGTGGACGGTTGCACGTCCCTGTAAGTGGCCCTGTGATCGACTGGCGACCGTTCCCCGGTTGAACCCCACCTCTCGCCCAATGACAGCTGGGATAGACTCCGACCCCCGCGAACACGAGTGCGGGATGAGCGGTTCGGATAATGAATGAAGGAAAAAAAAATCAAAGTCTGAAATACACAGTAATGACTGTGTTTTCTATCTCGCAGCAGGAAACTAGGTAAGGGAGGACAATGTAATACCTTATTTTCTCAGTATATCAGCTTTAGTAGCCCTGAGTGTTGATGACAATGCATTCGTTTTCCCATTTTCTCTGGACTATTGTGTTTTTGTGTTGGTTGACGACTGCATTTATACGTCGAGACATGTCGCTAACAATAACCGCGGGGGCGAGGGGAACCGATGATGACGGCAGCCATTACGGCTGTAGAATCATTTCAAAGACAGGGTGAGTGGATATCACGCTGATCGTGAGTGCGTGTGTGAATGGGTGAATGCGATCCGCTGCATAGTTGACGATATCATGTGGTGATAATTCGACAAAATATCCAAATCTCAAACGCCGCCTTTGAGTTTCCACCATTTAGTTTGACCTACATTCAATATATTCATTATGTTGGACTAAAAACTTACTTTACATTTGTGTGTGTGTGTGTGTGTGTGTGTGGATATGCATATTTATATGTATATGTGTATCAGGAATGAGTCCATCTGAGGGATAGCTCATGACAGTTGCTCCGGAGAGAAGGTCAGAGAAGCCAGACCGAGATGGTTGGGTCATGTACAGAGGAGGGATAGTGAATGTATTGGTAGAACGATGCTGGATTGGGAGTTGCCAGGCATGAGGGCTCGAGGAAGACCGAAGAGAAGATTTATGGACGTGGTGAGAGAGGATATGAAGTTAGTTGGTGTGAGAGAGGAGGCTACAGACAATAGGGTTGGATGGAGAAGGTTGATTCGCTGTGGCGACACCTGAAGGGAAAAGCTGAAAGGAATAGAAGAAAATGTATGTAGATACATATATGCATGTGTGTACAGTATACACACATGTATATATACATGTGTGTATATGTATACATACATACACGCATATGTATATATCATATTTGTCCATGTATATATATGTATGTGTGTATACACACACACACACACACACACACATAAACACACACGTATATGTCTCTCTCTATATATCAGTGTACATATATTCATATATGTATATATGGTGTATATATATGCATATATATCCATATATGTACTTGTGCACACACACACACACACATATATGCATACACACACATATATGTGGAGAATGAAGTTTGGAAAGCGAGTGAAAGGCCCTCGCCTCAGGAATCTCCCCCCCCTCCCCCTTTTGCTTTGTGACAGATATTCCAACGCCATACGGAGACAGTTAAGTCCCGGATAAAAGTGCAATAATGACATCAAGAGTCATCGGCCCGAATCGGAGTCCACGGTAAAAACATAATGGCGAGTTAATGTATTTAGCCTGACTCGTTTTGCGCTCAGCCGCTCAGTTTTATTTATCTGATGTGTATCTGCCAGGGATGACTGCTGCCCTTGTTTGTCCACTGGAACTGACTCATACTCAATAAGGCAACAACATTTTTTTAACCGCTTCATAAATCTACTTATTTAAGTCCGCTAGGTGGTTTTGCCGCCTGTGACGGGATCGTCGGTGGAAATCCTCCGACTCGCCCGACACCCGTCCCTCCACACACCCTCCTATATGTCCAGGTCCAAGCTCAGGTGCTTCTGCGGTCTCCTCACCTGTCCTCCCCTGCTACTTTGTTACTCCCCCGTTGGCTCGCCTGCTCTCCCCCCTACATCTTCCCTCTGTTAATGAGCAATGTAATTACAGTTGGCCCAGGCCAAAGGGAGATTGGTAGGCAGAGGAGGAGAAGACAAAATAGGAGGAGAGGAGGAGGAGTGCCTGCCTGGTCTAGCCTGGTGCTCCAGATAGCAGTAGTTCTCTCCCCTCCTCTACCTCTCTCTCTGACACATAGCCCTACGCTTAATTAAACATGCCTCAGAGGGACACACACACACTCACAAGTACGTGCATGCACACACACACACACACACACACACACACACACACACACACACACACACACACACACACACACACACACACACAC
>CAAKHD010009281.1:32454-49453 GCA_901007705.1 Fistularia tabacaria | reverse complement strand
GTGTGCGTGGGGGTGGGGGGGGGGGGGGGGGGCACAGCTGCGTGAGATGCAAACCTGCAATCAGAAGGCGAACCCGGATTAGTGTGCGGCGCTGGTGCAGACGGAGCGGGAACAACACACGCTGAAAACTGGAAACATCGTACGAACGCTTTTCTTTGATGTGAATGTGCATTTCACAGAAAATACATAGCGTGTGTGCGCGCGCATGTGTGTGTGTGTGTGTGTGTGTGTGTGTGTGTGTGTAGCAGTTCGCACAGCCTCAAACGCGGCGCTGTTTCGCATTGGTCACAGAACCTCTCTTCTCTCCCTCAGCCAATCCCCGGTT
Source organism: Fistularia tabacaria (assembly GCA_901007705.1). Taxonomy (NCBI): domain Eukaryota; kingdom Metazoa; phylum Chordata; class Actinopteri; order Syngnathiformes; family Fistulariidae; genus Fistularia; species Fistularia tabacaria. The sequence goes on along the minus strand of CAAKHD010009281.1, from coordinate 49,128 downwards.
TCCTCTCTGGGCAATAAAGAAGCGTGCTTTGAAAATGCCTGGAATCGCCATAAAGAGCGCGGCCTCGTGTCGACATGTGTTTGTGCGCGAGCGAGAGGAGAGAAGGAAAGCGTTTTTTTTCGCCGATAAATATCCCTCTCATTCTGCGCCCCTTTTTCATTTCCACGTGGGAAGCATCGGCCGCAACCTGTTCCTCCGGGCGCCACGTTCAACAAGGCGGTATGTGATGGCACATGCGCTTTCTTTTTTAGCTCATCGCAAATAGAGGGTTTTATGAAACCTGTTTTGAAGGGGAATCATGGCCGAGGGTCAGCGGGTCTTCAGGGCGACGAGCGCCGCTCGCTCGGACGACGCGGGCACATCTGAGAGGCGTCCCTCTGGCTTCGCGTGAGACACAAAGCCATTTATGAGTGCAAGCTGGCCCCCGTCTGGAGACACCTCTGACAGCTCTTCCTCTCCGCTCCCCTCCGACCGCGTGCGCCTCTTTCCCGCCGCTCTCACAGCCAGACATCCAGACCTAAGCCCAAACGGAGCTGAGGATTTTTAACGGCACATTCCTCCTCTTTCATTGGAGCGTCCTCCCTCCCTCCCTCCCGCCCCGGTCCAGGTCTTATGCAGAGAGACAGTGTGGGAAATTAAAAAGTGCTCAGGCGGCGGGTTCGCCATGATGGTTTCATGCCGTGGCGCGTGAATGAGAGGGTGAATGGTTGCGTGATCGGTGCTGGGAAAACCCTCAGAGCAGGACGAGCCGTACAGATGATGAATGAACGAATGGGCCGGCGATCATTTGTGGAATGATATTGGGAATGAAATAGACGGTTTTCAGGGATTCGGACAAAAACGGCAGCCAATTGTTCGGATTCTATAAACTGTAAGCTTATTTGTCCATAATTTGGGTCATTTTAAAAAGTCGATCCAACCGCTGTCGTTGAAACAATGTGTTTGTTTTCCATGACGACGTCGTGATTGTATTTTTCCGCATTTTTTTTCTTTGAAGCGAGACTGGAGTGGACATTCGGGTACGTCTGCAACACGTCTTCTTCAGATGAAAGGCCCCAGTTGTGATGCTTTTGACTGGATAATATCGAATTGGGTTTTGCCGATGGAAACGTTTGCATGAAAACCTGGACGGATTTAATGCTTTGGGTGGTCGGCGGCCAAAGGAATGACGTGTTCACAATTGAATGCATTTCCAGGATGAGATTTCAAAGACCCCCGGTTTTTCCCGGCGAGCGGCACCTTTGGGGCGGAGATGGCCACTCGGTGGTGCTGTTGCACGCATACGAGGCTTGAGGAACGGCAGTTTCTTGATGTGTTGCACTGCCTTGTTGAGAAACGCCAGCATTGAACCAAATCATGCCAAAGTAGCCTGAAAGAGTCATCCTGTCGGATGTTCCCCGCCTCTCGCCAAATGTCGTCTGGGATCGGCTCCAGCAAGTTACTGTGAGCAGTATGGCAAAAAAAAAAAAAAATGAATGAATGAACATCCATTCGATAAATCAGCTCGTCAACATTAGTTACCCAGAAAGATAAAAAAAAAAAAAATCCATATTTGAATTATTTAATTTTCAGCCAGATTTTTCCATTGAAAATCTCTCCAGTAATAAAAGACTATTCATTACAAGCTATCAGGGACTTGTATTTATCACACAGAATATTCTCCCTGTTGGCAAAATAGCATGAGATCAGTCCTCTTCCACTGGTATTAAGTTAAAAATAAAAACACACACATCAGCGTGTGGGTTTTCTATTTGAACATCAAACTACATTGACATTTTAGCTGTGGGTTTTTCTGTCTTTCTTTCTTTTGCCTTTTTTTTTTTTTATTTCGCCAATGGACGTAACCCCGAGCCCAGTTGCTGATGTTTTTACAGGCCGAAGATTCAAACACACACACACACACACACACACACACACACACACACACACACACACACACACACACACTCACACACACACACACATATACAGGACAGAGCATACGGCTCATGCAGCGATCTTGCCTCGGTTAACCTACATGTTGGTTCAGGCATGCAGCCAGAGCGCGGCTCCGCCAGGGCCTTGTGACTTTAACCGTCCCCTTTAATTACTTGAACACACAAACATAAACAGGTAGCATAAAGGTGTCCTGATCTGGCGACAGCAGCGAGGATACGCCTCGAACCCGAATGAAACGGGAAACAAATCGGCGCGCGGTTAAAAAACGGCGGCGGAAAAGTTGCAACACATCGTAATAAAAGATGACCTGTGTGTTGTTAATGAAGATTATAAAACGTTGTCATGGTGCAAAATAAAATCACGGCCTACGCGAAGACGGTTTCGGGCTGAAAAAGCACGGAAAGACAAAGGGAGGAAAAGGACATGGTGTTTTATGTTCCATGCACACACACACACACACACACAAACACACACACACACACACACACACACACTCATGCTCACACACGCTACTATTTAGAGACTTTAGCCATGACATTCTGATGTGGAGACATGGGGAGCCACCGCACCACTTAAAACACATTCCCCCATGGTTCACTGTAATATCCATACTACACACAGACACACACACACACACACACACACGCACACACACTCTATTTGTGTGTGTTAGTGCCGTTCATGTGGTGTGTGTATTTATTAGCAGTCACTACCTCATCTGACCACACGCAAGATCTTCATTGTTAAATATTCCCATATGATATCAGTGTTGTAAGTGAGTTCTGTTTAAAACGCAGCATAATGTCTTTCTCGTGTGAGGACCCACACACACACACACACACACACAGACACACACAGACACACACACAGAACCATAAACCCAAACCCGAGACGTTACTTTATGTCTAAACAACTGTTTCCTGCGGTGGTATGCCGTGTTGCTCTGGGTCTGCTCCGAGCCTCTGGGCTATTTGTCAGTCCGAGCAACGCAGACAGGGAACCCCTCACAGTTTGCTTTGGGTTCCAGGGGGACACGATCCAGGACCCTTGAATTCCCGGCCCGGGAATGCACTCGGCTTCGCCCCCCCCCGAACCCTCAAGTGCGGTTATGTATACACACGGTATTTGGACATGTCTACACAATTGCACTCACGTTTTTTTTCCAGCAATGAAACAGCCGATTTGTGGGCGACAGGTTTATCTTGAACCGGAGGCCCCGCGAGACAAGCGAATATATTTATTCTGACAAAGTAAAATCACGGGTGAAATGACTGCAGTAGGATTTCATTAGTTTTTGGGAGGCACGATGACGAACCGCGGTCAGGCTGAGACACATCCCTCCAGGTACAATCACGGGGCTGAAAGACAAAGGACAGCGAGCTAAAAGTTCAAGGGTGTGGACTGAATTGATTTCACCGCTTTGATTATATTCTTAATATCGGGGTAAGCCAGAATTTCCATCCCGGTCTTAGAAGAGTAAAAAATACATTTTTTTTCGAGGAATGACAAGTGATGTAGCTAGACGGCATATAAAATGGGCACAGTTTGAAGATTAAACCTTAAATTAAACCAGGAATTCAAGGGCCCTTTGCCTTGTGACTTATGATGTCTCAGATTAAGCATGTAAATCATGATTGTTAAGGCTATAATTCAGTCGTATTACACTGGATTTTCATCCATGAATACATACATGTATATTATGAGGAGGTCTTTTTCCTTTGCCTTTCTCAGCAGAGAAGATTGTGTAAAATAAAAAGAAACACTTCTCCCTGAACTATAATTTAATATTCCCTCTTATTTTTAAATTAATGGCCTCTGTTTATACACATATATTCCGGTCTCGCTGCATTCATTTTAAATGATAACTATTTCGTTTTTTTTTTATATGATTTGCTCTTATTACATTGATAGTAAATTGGTCGTTAAACTCGGGGATTGACACCAGAGAGACCCTGAAAGTCCCTGATACCAAAACTTTTCATCAAAAATATTTTTAAGTAAATGACAACCAAATTGAAAACAAAAATAGAAAAATAATCGTAAGTGTTATGGGTATAATAATAATAATAATAACAATAATAACACTTATTATTATTATTATTATTATTATTATTGTTGTTGTTGTTGTATTAATCATAATCATTACAATCATAATAATAATTATGATTATAATTATCGACAACAACCGCAACAGCAACAACAATCATGACATCAACAAAGAAAACTAATTTCACCAAGGCGTGTTTCAATTTGATGACTCCATTTCCCAAAATGCAATGTGAGCATGACGTAGCTTCGTCGCTCAGATTTCAGCCAATAGCCTGAGTCCATACCCGGAAGTTGGAGAAAGGAGGGAGCGTTTGTTTTCATGGCGGTGAACCGTCGCCCTTCTGCAGGACAGCTGATGCTGATTGCGCTGTGACGATTTAATTTTCTCTCTTCCTACACTTCGTCTGTACGTAAGTTTCACATGTAAAGCCGCCTTTTTGTTATTTTACATCTACACGTCGGTCAAATCTTCAACTTACTTGCAAGAGGGCGCTTCATTGTAAAGATTATTCTCGATTTAAAAGAGCTTTAAAGTCAAATTACCACTGGTATGCTACTTGTTCTCTAGGAAATTACCACATATTCATTTTAATTCAATGTAAATTAAGTCAACGTCGTTCTTTACCATGTGGAAAACCAGTCACATGGAGGTTTATGAGACGGCTGCATGGCGACTAAAGCTCCTATCAGTAGAAATATGTCAACAGTCAAATTCATTCATAACCCGAACTATGTGCATAAGCTTTATGGACGTAGTGATAGAGGTTATGAAGGTAGTTGGCGTGAGAGATGAGGATACAGAGAACAGGTTTAGATGGAGAAGGTTGATTCGCTGTGGCGACCCCTGAAGGGAAAAGCTGAAAGGAAAAGAAGAAGAATGTGCATAAGTTATTAGGACTGGTTTAAATAAGAACCCAGAAAGAAAGAATTGTGTAAAGCGGTCACTTGTGAACAGCATGGAACAGAGGTGGAGATAGATGTTTTTGAAGAGTAGCCTTCGCAGATGTTGACACTTGCCTTTATCCTCCACTGCTATGACTGCGCCTGTTATTGGAAAACTGTCCATTCAACATTCAATTGTGTTGTAGTTATATCTGCATATTTCACACGGAAGGAAGTCTTTACTTTGTGGAAAATAGTAGAACCTCGCAGTGCTCCTGCAGATGATGCCTGCAGTGCAAACCTGTATGCCTGCCAAGGGGGTGCAACAGCCAGTTCGGCATTAAAGCAGGAAACACGAAACATCCTGGAATAGAATGCATGTGATAGTAAGCGATTGTGGTAAAAATAACAAAAATTAAGCCTGCAGAAATGAGTTATGGCAACACAGGTTACATCCAGTCGATCAAAGAGATTGAGGTACAAAGTGTACACGCACAGTTTGTGAGAGAGAAGAAGTGCACGGACCATCCTCTGGTCGTGAGTTGAGAGGGAAGTCAGTTCAGGTGTCTTGCAGCTGAGGCCTTTGTGTGAAAAACTGGAGTCAAAGATTCAACTCACGTAGAACCAAGAATGGTAGTACAGACCACCGGTCGTTGGCCGGCCTCCCAGACTGAGCCTGCAGAAACATACTTTTGGCAACTTTGAGTTTAGCAGACAACGAGCACAGTCTTTGCCTCTTATGGAGATTCGCCTCCTTGCAGCGACACCTCAAAGCTCGGGCCCCGAGAATAGTTTTGCAGAGGGGGACACGCCACTTCAGGGTTGACGACAAGTTGCGAGTGAAGCACAAATGGACGATCTGTGCTCCGGTAAAGACGGCCATTTTAATCGCACATCTTCATGAGTGAAAAGCAGGGATGTTTTTATAAAGCCGACGAAGAAGGGAGCATCAATAGGATGCAAGCATCTGACAGACTTCTACCAGGCCAGGGCTTTGTGATTTGATCAAAACGATCACAGTCTGGATAAAACTATCTCTGAATACCGTATCTTGATGTAAGCGTACTCTGGGAAAAGCATTCATTTTATGAAAAATTTAAAAACTATATATATTTGCAGCAAATTTTGCAAAATACTATGTTTATCGTTTGTGTCAGACCTATTTTATCTAAACAACTTAACAGGACCTTCCCTATTATGGTTATATTTATAATGGATCCCTTTTCATTTTCGCTAAATCAAATGGCCTTAATGGAAGATCAATGCTTAAACCTATGTTTTCATCTGTTTTATTCAATTTGCCGGCGTTTTGTAATATGTCGGTGATAATGTCATATGGGTGGATGTGATGTATTTCGTCGGAGTCAATATCATACCGTGTCCCAACGGCCCCGTGCCTCGGTGATCGCAAACAGAAACAACGCCTTTCCGTTATTGCATTGGTCCGGCACTTTATTCCAGATGGGATTAAATGGAACGCACTGCAGCACACAGGTGTTTGTTTTGTAGAAAGTGATGTTTAACTGATTTGATTATACTGAAATAATGTCAACAGTCCCATAATTGGAACAGCAAACTCACCTTTACCCAAAGTCCACAACCTTAGTTGAACAAATCTTCAAAGAAAATATTTGACCAGTCACATCTTGTTGCTGCTCCAGAAGGTTTTCTGCCAACCATGGACCAACAGCTGAGGGTATTTTTTTTTCATTATTATTTTTACATGCATGTATTTTTCATGCCTGTCCAAGGCGTTTGTAAGCTGACAACTATGTGATCCGTCAATAAACACATTGTACGCTTTGAACCGTAGCTTTAGTCTACGGTTACTGTTCTTCACCATCTCTGCGTTACTTCGTTTGAAAAAAAACAAGGAGAACCGATCCCGGCCTCGACAAGTGGCATTTGTTCCTAATTTTGTTTGGACTTTCTTCTCCCTGAAAATGAGTATTTATATATTCACATCAGCAAGCCATAGGGGCTTTCCTGCGGAGATGATGGCAAGACATTAAACAAATCGTGAGTAACAAGTGGGATCATAAAACACTACCCTGTGGTGTCCCGACCAGACCTGTCATTACTTTCGTAAGAAAAAAAAAAAAAGAAGAGAAAACCCAACAAGTACACGCATCCACCTTTCTCACAGTTACGACACCCCTCCCCCCCCACCAGTGTTTTTTCCTCCCCATAATCATTATAGGTGACGAATGTTCTGTTTATTTCTCAGTAGGCTCTCGCTCGTGTGTGTGAGAGAGGGTTTGATCACCTGCGGCTTTAATACGTGATCATTATATTGCTGTAATAAGATTCTTTCACACACTTGGCCTGCATTTATGCATTTTGCTTCCACATATAATATTATTCACTTTTGATTCCATAGAGAGTGGAGGAAGAGTCGGGCCACACACACACACACACACACACACGTACTAGTTTTAGAATCTGACTCTGAGCGTCAGTGCTGGTGTCATTGGTTGAAAGTTTGGCTTCTGCGCTGAGGTATTACACATTGTTCACAAAAAAGCCCCCGAACAAAAGTTTGAATTACATAATTCCATCACTCCCGAATAAGTCCGTAAATGTGAGCTGCACGCAGGAATGTATTATTTTCATTGCTGTTATTATTTTTGCATGTGCAGCAAACGCTCCCTGTGATCACCATCAGCAGGATTGCCACCGGGAGGGCGCTGCTCTTGGAGGCATGGCAACAAAAAAAGCCCATTCAATATTCACACTTTTTTTTTTTTCTAAATGTCTCAGCAAACATCGTACGTGGACTTTGGCAAAGCCCTGCGTTTATTCTGACCAAAATTTATATTTCTCGAACCCCTTGCCAAAAAATCAATGCTTGAATTTTCATTTTCTTTTTGAAAACGTAATCTTTTCCTATAGCTAACGCCTTGTAACATTAAATCGACATAATTATTCATTGTGCTTTTGGATCAAATTCAGAGTGAAAGATTGTAACTGTGAGAATTTCCTTGTCTGTTTCACTCAGGATCTCTGTTGGCTCCTAAATGCACTCTGACACCTTCTGCAAACCCACCAATGTCCCAGCCGCCGATCCAGTCCCAACAAATGCACATCCAGCCCCCACCAGAACAGGCGGAGATGCAATTCTGGCTGGAAAAAGCGGTGGCTTGGGGCCAGGCTGACAGTCCAGACGCGAGAAGAGACATCTGCAGTCATTTGAGCAGACTGAAGAATTACCTCCAGCACATCCTTTCACAAATCAATGAAACGGTGAGCAGAAACAGTGAAGAGGGGAGCTCGTCTGCTCATTGTTTTGCTTTTATTTAATATAGGGTAAGCCATATCATTATTAATTGCAGGACTGGGCTGTGATGGCGTTAAATACGTGTGTAACGTAACGACATTTCAAAACCCAACATTTGATATAAATGCCTCCTAAACAGTAAAGGACCCCGAAGGAGCCATGCTGTTGTTTCTTATTTAACTATAAGTGGAGTGTTTATATCATACTAACTATGGACCGTGGATTTAGGTTATAGTTCCTGTTTTTTTAAGCTTGTGGGTTGTGTGTCCACACAAGTCAATCAGACTCTTGTTAGATTTAATCCGAGTCACACTTCACAGGCCGCGCACACTTTAGCCATTGAAATAAATTAGAATCAATCAGATCGACCGGCCAAGAAGCAGCATGGAGTAAACTCCAATACCGACACGTCCAGTACATAAACATGCACACTCTGGCTCTCTGTCCGAGCCGGGGCACGAACAGTAAGCCTAGCATTCGTCGGATCCGGCGAACAGAGGCGTCTCTATGCTCTGCAGAGGCCGTGAATGTCTGGCTGGCAGCGCTGCAGTGTTGAGTTTGTCAGGTAATAGCCGCGCTGGGACCTCCAGTGCTAACCTAATGTATCCCCCTATCTGCTGCAGCAGCCTTGGGAATGAGGCGGAGGACGGGAGGGGGTGCGGGACTGTGGGATTTCAGGGAACGTATCGTGGTATATATCCTGCCTCCCCGTGTTACTCTGGATGTTTTCCCGTCCCTTTGTCATCGACATTAACTTGAATTGAAAAAGCAGGGTCTTTTCTTTCTGATCTGCTTTTTCTTTTCTTTTTTTTCTTTTTTTTTTTTTAAACAGTATCCTCGTCATTTTTCACAAACAGCCCTGCTTATTATTATTATTTTTTTTTAATCATCTCGGACCACCTTTCAGGACTCTGCCACGTATTCCTTCTAAATTAAAAATCAATTATGCCACTTTATGAGCCTGGCTGCAGGCACGCCTCATTCCGAGGTGTCACTGTGTGGATTAAGAGGATACCATGAAGGAGTAATAGCAGCATATATTAATTGGACTTCAATCCTTTTTACTGGCAAGGGCCTTATAAAAAGACCAGCTGTGGAGGGCCTGCTTCTTGGCAGCATCTGCATTTCTCGACGAAGAGTACTGTGAAGTTAATGCCCGTTTCCAAGAAAGCAGTCGGTTTTCATGCCAGCGCTGTCTAATAGTGTGCGAGGACGGGCACGTGACCGCAGCCTCGCACAGCGTTCACGTTGGAGGTTTTTCATAAGACACGTCGCACACAGCAACAACATCTCAAAGCTCCAAAGAGAGTTCTTAGCCATGTCCCGGTTTCTCCAAGAACCTTATTTCTGTGACCTTCTCGTACTTACGACGAGTAATCCTCGAGCTTGGCCACAACCGAGGCAAGATGTAGCGACTCAAATCTCATTTTTGGAATTAGCTGCGCTTTCGACAAGGCTTTGATAATAACTCGTCCCCGGCCGTCCGCGAGCTCTCTCTTCTGCAGCGTCTCGTTTTTTTTTTTTTCGCTAACGTCTTGTATTGTGACTCAACATTCCATCTCAGCTGCATCACGAACACACAAATGCACATCCACCGCCGCCCACAGCATTTACCATTTGCTTTCCTTCCCTGGGAAGGCTGAGTTTAAGGGCTGCGGTCCAGGCTGCGCTGGTGGTGTTTGGGATACATAGTAGGACCATAATGAGAACCCCTACTTTAGTCTATTAGCGTTCTGCTTCTCATTAACGGTGTTTTATCTGCTTCAATATGTCACGTTAGCCTTCTTTTCTATCTTTTTTAAGCCTTCAGGTCTGAAATGTCTTTCTTTTCATCTCGCGCTGCTTTTAGTTTGGAGACAAGCAACAGCTTTAATAAAGCTGCATACGTCCTCCCCCGTCCGACTTTTCCACATTTTCACCTCCTTTTCGCACAAATGCCTCCCGCGTAATCCTTAATTGACACACTTCGAGCCGCCGCGGCGATTTCTCATTGTTTCCATGAAAACACCGACGGAGTGTGTCTTGCAGCATGACGCCGGCGGGGATGGCGGCACCAACCACCCACGGAGACGGTGCCGAGCGCCTCCAGTGAAGGAATCGAACCAAAAATTTGCATTAACCGTACAACATTCTTACTCGCTTTCACGCTTTTCATAAGGTTAAAGGTCATGATAATACACGCTTTTTTTTTTTTTTTTTTTGGGACAGCTTAGAAGGAAAATCTTTACAGAGTGCCTGCAGTCTGGACTCCATTGTCCTCACTAAATGTTGGTTGGGGACCCTTTGCCAGGCCTTTAATGCTGCGGTCTGACATTGCTGCTTGCTTGTGGTTTCGCTTTGTTCGGTTTCGCCTTCATTAGGAGAAAAAAAAAAACATGCTTTATTGGTACGAGATCTGAGAGCCGTGACACGGTCAATGTACAACATCCCATTTCTTTAACCCGGGAGGCTCTTGAGTTGATTGTGCTGCAGCGGTTTGGATCATTATGAATCTGCACCGGGAAGCACGCCGGGCTAAAATCTGACCGGGTCGAAGCCCCGGCAATCCTCGGTTCAGTTCATCCCGCTTCTGCATCACTGCGGCCCCATCACCTCTCTGAACCTGCAGCCACGGATGGCCACGGGGTCCAAGTCCCGACGGACACGTCAGATGAGGTTCTGTCCGTCCAAAGCATTAAACACCAAAGCTGTAGAGCAGTGGTTCTTAACCTGGGTTCGATCGAGCCCCTTGGGTTCGTGAGTCAGTCTCAGGGGTTCGGCAGAGGTCAAGACACATTCATATGTGTATATATATATATATATATATATATATATATATATATATATACTATTTCTATAAATAGAAATAATAGATCAATTTAATATTTTTTTCAAAGGCATCACTTCTTTTCGTCATATGAGCAAATTAATTTCAAGAATTTATTCAAAAAAAGTTTTGGGTGTAAGGGAAATTCAGCAAAAACTAGTTAAAACCTAACAATAATGTAAAGATATATATATATATATATATATATATATATATAGTAATTGTGCATAAAATCGGGATTTATCAAAAAAATCTGCATTTTTGAACCCTATTACCATATAAATCGAACAAAAAAAACTATCTCCGAATAGCGCATGAAAAAATAAACTACAATTATTTTATGGGTTGAAAAGAATTAATACATTTTTTATTAGTGATTTTTTTATTATTTTTTATTTTTTTATTTTTATTTTTTTATTCAGAGTTCTGGTTTTTAAAGAAAATACTATTTTATAACATATACACCAAAAACTGCATTTTTGTAGCCCACTGTATATGCCTATGTTTTGAATTGGAAAAAGATCACATTTTAATTTCCCTTTTAAGAAGGGTTCGGGGAATGCACATATGAAACTGCTGGGGTTCGGTACCTCCAACAAGGTTAAGAACCACTGCTGTAGAGGCTTTGTATCAATTCTCCATATTTGATTGAAATAAGATTAGATATGTTAAGCAATATATGGCAGTATTTTTGATCAATACTGCACAATGCAACTCCAACATGACTTTTCAGAGTAAAACCATTCAAAAGCTCGTCAATAACTCAACCTGTGCTTTTAAAAACGTAACAATTCAAGGTCCTTTTAGTGAAACGGAGCCGTTCCATCGAGGTTGTTAAATTCAAAAAGGCATTTGTTGTCCCGGCTTTATCCCTTTTGCGGGGATTTAACTGGCTGTCGGGCAAAGTATATCACCGAGACTGTCGAAGGGATACACGTAGTTAATCTCTTTCAGGTATGGCAACACCCTCCACCAGAGCCCGGCTCTGTTCTGTGTATCTTTCACTGACGCAGTAATGGTGAAAATAGTGACACGAACAAAGCGCAGACAGCGGGAAGGTACGTGAGTAATGTACCGCGCACCTGTGAACGAGCCCCGCCATCGCCGGCAAGGCCCGATGGAAGGTTTTAACGCGGTTCCCGGGTTGAAAGGCTGAATAGCTGGACGGAGCGTGAGAGGAGGTGCAAACATCTGTAACGCAGGGCGGTTATTATTTTTCTATTGGCTCCAGTTCTTTCATGTTTGCATCTGACCGGTCCCAGATGAGAAAAGCATATTGCTTTGTATATCTCGCCATTAAAGATGTCAACACGTCATGTTTCAAACCTCAAGGTGGCCGGTGTTAATGGAAATGAGTAATTTTATTCCTCTATCTCTGTGACCGCTGCTGTCCCCCCAGACCTCCACAGCAGATGCGATGACAAGACTTCCCTCCCTGGGCCAGTTTCTGGGCCGGCTGTGCTGGAATCCTTTTGTCACTGCCGATGGTGAGTACGTTTCCTTCTTCTTTTTTTTTTTTTTAACTCCTCCAGTGGTTGGAACAGTAGATTCTCAGATTCGGGTCAGTTTTTCTTGTGACTTGCAGTCGACCTCCTAAAACTGAATCGATATTAGTCACATAGGGACAAAAAGCCATCTGATCATCTGATTAATCATCTGATTTTAACTGAAATGACTTTGCGCTCTCCCCAGGCACGGGCAGAAGCCTCTTATTCCAGTGTCTGTTCGGGCTTTACTCCGATCATCCGAGCAATGCCGTGGAGAGAAAGGCCAACCAGTGGATACGGGTACGGCCACACATTTGATACTTTTAATACTGAAGCTCCATGATACCAGAGGGTTTTCAGCTGCAAGGAGATGCAGATATAATTTATTTATGTTTGTGTGTTTTAGATGCGTGCCTTGGCTGTAGCTGCTAGTCCTGTTTTGCTCCAAACTTTCCATTTTTCCAAATTTTTTTTCAATGTAGTGGTCCTACTAACTAAAGACGAGTGTTAACCATGTTTCAAAGTAAATTTTGAACCACAATGTTATTGGGTTAAGAACTGATTTTCAGGGAAACCATGAAAATGATGTCAGTGTCAATTTTATTTTTTAAGGTAAAACACTAAATAACCTGGGCTTTGTAGTAAACTACACACCGGTGTGTTTACAAAGGTATTGGCTTGTGTAACCATCCCTGCTAGGGCCCAAATAGGACTCTGCACAGAACCCCTGCCAGATGAGTGGAAATAGCGGCGCAGACTCCGGAGTTTTTACCTGAGGCCGTGATGCTCCGGTGATGACACGATGCAGGAACATGCTAGCAGCGGAAATCGCTAACAGAGAGATGTTAAACCGCTGCTGCAAACCTTGGCGAGTCCTGCTATTCCTACTCGTTCTGGGCTTCCACTCATTTCTTAAATATTAAACATCTCTTATGTGTATATATATATATATATATATATATATATATATATATATATATATATATATATATATATGGGTTCTGTGCATAACATTAGTTAGTGAGTAGTCGAGAGAGAGAGAGTGGTTTTGTACAGGACTCTGTCGAAGCAGAGGTTTGAGTCAAAACAGGAAACGCAGCGATGCGTCTATCACGTTTATTGAGAGATAAAGCAGGAGGTCGGCTCGCGCTCTGCATTCCTCAGCGATCATGTTCCACACATCCAGCGCATCGGCGGTGTTGTTTTTTTCCTGCCATTCTCAGGCTTCATCCGCTTGGTGTTTACGGTGTGCGTTGCCGGTTTGCTCCCGGGCTCGCAGGAAATACAGATGGACTGTCGCTGCGTGAACAAACACTGTACTCTGGGAAGAATGTATACTTTACAGCTATCCCCCCTCTGAAGATTTACTATGAGGAGCTCTGTTGCCATCGCTCTGTCTCTTTCCCGCCGGGACTTGGAAAGGTGGTGAAAGATCCAGATTGCTGTCTATTGATCGGAGACTTTTCTCACCCGAGATGAAAAATGTATTTTCAAAGCAAAACCAACCCGGCCGTCTCATTGTCTCCCATCACCGGGGAAGGATCAGCCACCACGTTATGGCGAGCCGATCCTTCACGCTGTGCGCTCGTACTGTGGTTTGAAGGCACGCACAGTACAAGGGGAGGAGGAAAAAGAAGAAAAAAAAAAAAAAGAGCAATTTTCAGCTTTTGGAGGTTCTGCACAGATGGCTTATGATAAACAATGTGGAACCTTTACATACTGCCAGATTACGCTTTGTTTTTTTTTTTTTTTTTCTAAATTCATTTCTCATCTAATAAAACATGTTGGTAATTAAAACAGTGCCTTGAAAGTAAACCTTAAATTCACCAGATGGTCCCCCACCCCGTACGAGGGGAAGTGAGGTGCACGTGTTTCTGGTAACACTTTACACCGTGGGCTTTTGTACAGACGTACGCAAGTCTGCTCGAATCAGAACGTCTGCAGGGACGAGAAGATCAAATGTAGACCCGCGGCCTTCGTTAGGTTTTCACATCTTCAAAAGCGAGCATACGGTTTCCGTTTGTGTACCGTCTTCTGTACGCCTCCACGAAATCTCGCTGTGAATTGCTTTTTAACTTTGCCATGAGGGCGAGGACGGCGGGAGGGTGGAATCCGTTTGAAAACATACAAATAAAAGAAAAATCAGTGCGTAAAGAAAACACTTCACTTCTCACAGAACCTCGAAATCAGCGAGGGCTCCAAATCCACCTCTCTGTAATCTCCTCTTTTCGAACACGGGTCAGCCATGAAGGATACGCTCGACGGGCCCAGAACAGACCCAAACGGCACGACCGGGTTTGTTACCGGGCGACAGATAAGATCGCCCCGAATGCACGACACCCACGACCGACTGCAGCTCCCCCCTGCTCTCCTCCCTCACCGCCAAAGCCGGAGGAGAGCGCCAGTCGCCGCCGTCGCGGTGCGACGCCCTTTCCGCACCGGGTCGCACCTTAATACACCATTCCGGTTTTCTTGCATGTGTTTGCGACTGCGACGACATGCAATTTCTGGCTACCGTATTTATTGCTGCAGCCACTTGTCTCCGAAATGATGATGATCGTGCACAGAGCACCGGCTGTTTTCCCCATGTCTTGGCCCCCGGCTCTCCACATCTGAGTGTTTTCGCAGGGTTTGGCAAACGCCGGGCACGGCCGCAAACTGCAGGCTGTGTCAGATAGTCATTAGCTGAAACCCTCCGCGTCTCTGCAGCTCGCGCTGGCAGGAGGGTGGGCGGGGGTTGCGACCACACACTTACAGGAACATGGCATGGTCCTTGGGAAGATGACAGATAAGTAAAAGCATGAGAGTGCTATATTAGAGGGCTTTCGGCTGTAAAAAAAATCTTTTGGGTGGGTTTTTTTTTTTTTTTTTTTCGGCCGGGACTCAAACGCCGCGAACCCCCAGGTGGGCCACCAAGGGACTGCGGTTTGTTTGGAGTCGCTGGGAAAGGAAGATCTGCATCACCTTGGTTGTCTTTGACTATAAAATCTGTATTTTTCTTCATCTATAGGAGGGAAATAGCAGCACAGGAGCTCCTTTTGGATGAAGTACATGAACAAAGATACAAAGCACCAGATAATTGTACCCAAAGAGACAGAAACTATTTGTATTTTCATTTAATCTTTATTAAAACCTGCGGTCATGGAAGTTAAAAAGGCTTATTCCCCGACACAGACTGCTTTTTCACTTTTAATCATTGTCCCAAAATATCTGCACCACACACACACACACACACACACACACACACACACTTTCCTACTCGTTTCAACTGCTTTGACCATCTTAGGGTATACTTGAGTCTGTCAATGGTTTTGGAAGAATTCAATCATGGCTTGGTTATTGCAGGAACCCAACTCTTTGGTTATTTTTTTTTCTCCCTCTCTCGACGTACTCCATTTTAATTTTAGATTTATGGAAGGAAAATGTCTCCGGCAGCTGCGTGTCCCGAACTCCCGAAGCCAGCTCGGTGGCTGCTCCCTGTGGGAGAGGGGAGCGATCCATCTCCCCGGTTCCCCTTTCATCTGGTGGCCGTCCTGGTTAGCCGTGGCTGCGCGCTCGGGTTTCTCTGCCGTTCCTCTCTTATCCCCCACCAAATGTACCCGAACGCGCCTCCTCGCAAAGAGCGGGATATTCTGTTTGATTGCTTTTGTATGAACTCGCCGTGCAGGGTTTGAGGGCGCTCACATGGTAGTGATTGGGGGGGATGTTTCTCGGGGCTGCGTGGAGGGGAGGTATCTCGGAGGCTTGGCAGGAGAAACCGAGCAGCCTCACCAACTCCACTGCAACATCTCAGCTCTTTATTTTTTTGTTGTTGTTCGCTCTGACTCTTGGTCTTAACATCGGCGGCGCCCTCCCTGCGTTTTGCGGCCCCGCCGCCGTGGATCAAGTCGTTTTGATCCGACGGTATCGATCTTTTGCCGCTCGTCGCGCCGGCGAGGAGCCAAACGGCCGTTTCAGATCTTCTCGAGATCCGAGAGGCTGCTTTTCACTCAATCCATGACGCTCGCCTTCCGTTTCTTCCTTCCCGTCATTATGACCGGCTCCGCTGAGGTCATTAGTCTGCTTCTATCAGTGCTCGGAGAGACCCCCCCCCCCCCCCCCCCCCCCCCCCCCCAACCCCCCACCCCCCCCCCCCCCCCCCCCCCCCCCCCCCCCCCCCGCGCCCGCGGGCCCCCCCGCCGCCACCCAAACCCCAACAAGCCGCTGCCGGCCGCCGCGGGCGGGGCGGCTCGGCG
>CAAKHD010009266.1:35598-53870 GCA_901007705.1 Fistularia tabacaria | reverse complement strand
CCACCCAGCTCTTCCTGTTCTCTTCTGGTTGTCTTGGAGACAAATGGTTGTGTATGATACAGAAGATGTAATGTGACTGGGGTGGGGAGTGTGTGTGGTGTGTGTGTGTGATGTGTGTGTGTGTGTGTGTGTGTGTGTGTGTGTGTGTGTGTGTGTGGGCACTGATGCTGGTTTCCCAGAAGGGTTTTGTTTCCTAGAAGGTCCCAGGGTTCTGCATCTGAGAACCACAGGAAGGTTCTCCAGACCGTCTTGATGTTTATTCATGTGTCGGCAGAAGGTCCTGAGGACCTCTGAGGAGAGGTGATTGATTCCAAACGTGGTCGTTCTGAGGGGAGGAACCGCCTGAGAACTCACATCTGGATTAGTTAGCAACATTCCTGCTAATTATGCTCCCCGAAATACGACTTCACCTTGGGATCTTTGTTCTCTTCCGATGTTCTTAAATGTTCTTGGACATGAATGTAAAGTTCTGTCGCTCCTCTTCTACCAAGGTCTAGGTGGGACGTGTCCACCCCCTGAAGACATGGAGCGGTGTCTTTAACATCTGACTGGCTGGAGCTGGTGGAACCTTTAGAACCTGATAGCGTTTCCAGGCAGAAAAACTCTGGAGGTTCCACGCCCGAAGGTTCTCCGCCCGAATGTCTCCATCTGCTGGACAAACTGCTGATGGCGACCAGCCGATGTGAGGAAAGGGTTCTCCAGGGTTTTCCAGTCTGGAGATCTTTGATGCGGAACCGTTCAAGATGGTAAGTGTTCTGCTGGTGGTCCAGGTTCTCCGTTCTGGAGGAAGTTTGACGGTGTCACGATGGTCCAGGGGCCAGGACCGGGTCCTGTGATTGATAGCCGACTCGGTGATTGACAGCTGACCCTGTGATTGACAGCCGACCCTGTGATTGACAGCCGACCCTGTGATTGACAGCCGACCCTGTGATTGACAGCTGATCCGTCCATCTAAAGCCCCATCATCTTTAGTTCTGTGGAAGTTGAGGTCTGTTCTCCGGTTCTCTGGTTCCCCCTTTTTTCTTCCTGAGCCCAAAAAAAAAAAAAAAAAAAAAAAAAATCATCCTCGTCTTCCGACGCTAATGAGCAGCACTTCACCGGCAGCTGGTCACCATGGCAACCCATTAACGGCAACGAGCCGTCGTCAAGGAGCGGCAGGCACGAGCGCACGGGTGTGGCGGGGGGGCGTCATGGCGGCGGGGGGGCGCTGGCGTCAGGTCCTCTGCTTGTGACTCACAAACAGGAAGTGTCACCGCCTCCATTCCTGCAGCGCCGCTGAGTCACAGGAACCCGTCCAGAACCAGGAGACCCCGCTGAGACGGGAGGTCAGGAGGACCTCACATCCAGCAGACGCTCCGGATCTCAGCAACATGGAGCTTCTCCGGGTCCCAAAGCAGCCGCCGGAATGCCGCAGATGGTGTTTGCTCCTCACCTCACCTTCTGCTCCATTACCTCCACTCACGATCACCTTCTTTGTTCTCCCTGTTGGTCTTTCCGTCCATTAGAGGCCCAGAACCTGTGGAACGTCTGAGCAGGGTTCCTCAGGCTGGAGGCCCGCAGCTTCAGGAGGAACCCTCAGAACATCTAGACACCTTTATTGAAGAGGAGAGGATGAAGATGACTGAAGATGAGTGGATGAAGATGGATGAGGATGAGAGGGTGACGATGGGTGGATGAAGATGAAAATATGAAGATGACTGACGATGAATGGATGAAGATGAGTGGATTAAGATGAATGGATGCGAATGGGCAAAGATAAGACGATGAAGAGTGGTTGAGGATGGATGGATGAAGATGAGTAGATGAAGATGGGAGGAAGAGGATGGGTGAATGAAGGTGAGTGGATGAAGATGAGAGGATGAAGGTGAGTGGGTGAAGATGAGTGCATGAACATGAGTGGGTGAAGATGAGAGGATGAGGATGTGTGGATGAAGGTGAAGTTGATGTAGTTGAATGGGATGAAGTTCTCCCTCCCATTGGTTCCAAGCGGCTCTGATCTATTTACATATTTTCCATGTTGTCGAGATGTTCCAGGAGCCGCCAGCCTGAAGCTCTGCCACCAGAGGAACCCGGTCACTCACTTCCTGCTTTCTTCTGACAGCAGGGGTTGTGCTCTTTGTTCCTGCACGTTCTGAGGTTCTGCTCTCATAAGACCTGGAATCAAGAAGTGGAACCCGAGGACTGATTCTGAGTGCATCTCTGCTGCCCCCTGCTGGAGAGAAGTATGAACTGCAACAGAGAAGACCCTGACAGGTTTGACCCCGGACTTCCATTAGCATTAGCTAGAAGGTTTGACTCCGGTCTTCCATTAGCATTAGCTAGAAGGTTTGAATCCACTCTTCCATTAGCATTGGCTAGAAGGTTTGACCCCAGACTTCCATTAGCATTGGCTAGAAGGTTTGACCCCAGACCTCTATTAGCATTAGCTACACGGTTTGAGCCCAGACTTCCATTAGTATTGGCTAGAAGGTTTGACCCCAGACTTCCATTAGCATTAGCTACACGGTTTGAGCCCAGACTTCCATTAGTATTAGCTACACGGTTTGACTCCAATCTTCTATTAGCATTAGGTTGAAGGTTTGACTCTGGACTTCCATCTGCATTAGCTAGAAAGTTAGCCTCCACATATCCATTAGCATTAGCTGGACGGTTTGACTCCAGACTTCCATTAGCATTAGCATCCTGCCGGTCCAGTTGGAAGTTCTGCAGGAGAAAATACGATGGCACTGTTTCTCTTTGATCCAAGTATTTTTGTACTTTAATAATTCACAACAAAGTGTACACTCATTACACACACACACACACACACACACACACACACACACACACACACACACACACACACACACACACTCTTCTGGAGTATTACTCCCAAACACGCGTAACACATCTGCCCCCTGATTGGTCAGCACTGTGTCACATGGTCCTTGGAGCAGTGTTGGTTTCAGTGTAGCACCAGTACAATCAGAGGTATCAGCAGTAGGTACAGTAGTATAAGCAGTATGTACAGTATGCGTTAGTAGTACTGGTCGTAGTACCAACCTCTTCCCAGATACAAAACTGCTGTCAAACGAGAAAAAAAACACATCAAGAGTCATCGGAATGCCAGATCTCGTATTTTTACTGCGGAAAAACCCAAGACAATGGTGACCCTGCGCCGAGCCATGTACTTTTACTTTTACCGGAGTATTTTCATCCGAAATAAATAGTATCTCCCAACATGTGTGTCGGGTTCCATCAGCTCTGCCACACGGTCATGACAGAGAACCCCAGTTTAAATACTCTCTCATGAAGTAGTACAGTATATATATATTTACACGGCGGGTATTTGATGATAAGTACGATTCAAGATACTGAATCTGAAACAGAGCCTTGGTGTTCCTCGGCCGCGGTTCGCCACGCGCTGCATTTTGGATTTCCAACTAAAAGCCTGCCCATGTGTCTTTGGCGAGGGACAGCTGGTGATTTGACTTCGAAACTCCGGGACAGCTGAGGTCGCATAAAGTTAACTTTAACTTTATCTAAACGGTTCGTTCGGACACATCGCATTGTTGAGAAACAAGAGCTTTTATTTACAGTTGTTTGTCCTTGTGGACCTTTTCTATCCTCAAATCCAGCCCCATACTTTCAATCCAAGTCCAGCGGCGTCCATGAACACCTTTAAAGTTCCTGCAGTAGTACCAGTAGTACCTGCAGTACCTGCAGTCCCAGATGGAGGTCCGGCGCAGGCGGTTCACAGCTGCTTCATGCAGACCCGGCAGCGGCTGATCAAACCCTCGGGAAAGTCTCCGGTGTCGGTGCGAGGTTTGGGTTTGCTGTGGGAAGACCGCGGACCCATCAGTCAACCAATGAATCGATAGCGAAGGGGTTCAACCTTCTCAGAAAGTGGAGTTGTTAGAGTCTGGAGGGGGTGCGGGCAGTTTGTCCCAGCCGTACCTGAACATGTCGCTGGGGTTGAGTGCGGCCAGCCAGTAGCTGTAGGAGTCGGTGTAGTAGTTGCAGGTTCCTCGTCCGTGACATTCGATGAATGGGATCTTCCGGAAATTTTCCAGGCAGGAACCAGGCGAGGCCAGCGGTTGCCCCGACCCCTCCGCCCCAACGCCCGTCTCCTGCATGACCAAAGGAGGTCAGAGGTCACGTACTGCCGGGCCCTCGGATTCTTTGTCCAAACTGGGATGTGATTATACCGAGATTTCATCAAAACTCATCCATTAACCTTCGACCCCCTTACAGAACATCTGAAATGGTTGTGTCCAACCTTGAGGAAGCAGAGCTTCCTTTCAAACCCCTTTTAGAAGTCATGCTTTGATCATGTACCAAAGTACCAAAGCTGTGTCTTTGTCCAGACGGTCTGAAGATCAGGGTCTCACCATGACAAAGGAGTAGCCGGGCCACAGAGAGACCCAGCCCGCCGGACAGGCCGGAACTAGGCGGGTCTGACTGTGGATCGTGATCACGTTGGCTCTGGACTCACAGACCGAACACCTGGAACACATTGGTGAACATCAGAACCACAACCAGAACTCAAAGTCATGGCCCAGAAAAATAGAAAGTGAGGCTCACCTGCTGATGTAGTTCTTCAGTAACTCCCCCGAGATGAAGGGCACGCTGCCTGAAGGGGATTGGTCAGTGGACAGCCAGTAGGAGTAGTCATTGCGCGATGCGTAGCGGCAGGTGTTGTCGGTGTTACAGAAGAGGAAGGGCATGGTGGTGAACCGAGGAAGACAACTGCCCAGTGTCCCTGGAGACGCAACCGACAATACTGACAGTTAATGGACACACTCATACGCTGGTGTTCCCCGACCCGTCTCATTTCTCCGGTTTACCCAGGTCCTGTCCATGTGCCCGGTTGTTTCCATTGATGAAGAGCAGTGAGTATCCACTGTAGACCCGAGTGGACCCTGCAGGACATTCTGGGACAAACAGTTCCTGGCTGTGTCTGGTGAACAGGAAGCCGTCTTTGTCTGGTGTGTCTGCACAGGGCCCCTGTGGACCTTGGATACCTTTGATTCCAATGGCGCCTTGTGGACCTTTCGTACCTGCACATACAGACAGGATCTGGTTCAGGGTTCTGTTTCCAGGCTCATCTATACCTCCAGTTTGAGACAAGAGCAGCTGAAACAGGTGCTGGATATCTAAAGAGTTTGGAACAAGAGAGTGACAGAACATCTGACCTTTGGTTCCAGGGCATCCTGGGTCTCCTCTCTCCCCTTTCTGTCCAGGGCCTCCCATGCGACCTATCGGACCTGCCAGACCCCGGCTGCCTTTGAGCCCTGATGACAGATTTCACACCTGTTTTTGTGAGCCTGCTCACCTGGGCACAGGAAATCCAAAGGGAACTGTTCTAGACTCACCGAGATCACCTGTTCGCCCCGGGGCCCCTGGAGACCCTGCTGGTCCCGGCAAACCAAGAAATCCGACTAAACCTGCATCTCCTGGTGACAGGATCACCTCTGGGGGTACATCCTTTCCGCTCACGCCTGCAGGGAGCGGAACTCAGGGGCATGTCGTGCAAAAACTGTATGCAATAATTCTAAAAGAATACATTTCCAAAGAAATCTACCAGTGTAGAGTCCTCAGTACATCTACTTGTCTAGATATGGTTGTGAACCCGTCTTACAATTTGGAGTATTCAGTACTCCTCCTCTGATGTTATGGAGACAACATGGGAGAACATAGATGTGATGTAGAATGTAAACTAGAGCATTTGTTGGCTTGTATTATGCTAGTCAAGCTAACAGAACTTCCTGAGCTGAAGAAGGTAGAAATATCCAGATGTCATGGAGGAAAAAGACGGAGAAAGAGACTACTCCTACTGGCTGTCCTCTGAGTAATATTTTGGTGTATTACGTCAAGTGTGTGTCATTACTGTCCTACCTCTCCTCCCCGTAGGTCCCAGAACTCCCCTTGGACCTTCTTTTCCTGGAGATCCATCGTCCCCCTTCACACCTGAAAGACATACAGTCAAGTCAAAGGGAAAAGGAAAAAAATCACAAACTAAACTCGACAGGTTTGGTTTGACTACCGCGACTACTACTACTACTACTAATACTACTACTACTAATACTACTACTACTGGTACTACTACTACTAATACTACGAATCCTGAGTAAGACTTTTAGATTTTGGCTTCAAACAAACTATGTGTTAGCGCTGACATCAGTGATGGGTTCTGGGTCACTGATGAACTGTCCTACCGATGGGTCCACTGACACCAACATCTCCCATCAGTCCTTTGAGTCCCTGGAGGCCTGCAGGTCCATCTTCACCCTGTCGACATCAACAACAACATGTGTCACCACGGTGACAACTGACACTCCGATCAGAAATATCAAATAAAAGGAGTCCGTACTGACCGGCCTGCCTGGAGGACCAGGGTTTCCTTGGCAACCAGCTGCACCCATGTTACCGTTTAATCCTTTTGACCCCTTGTCTCCTTTAAAACCAGGACCCGGAGGACCAGTGGGACCCTGACACCCTGAGGGACCTTCAGAGGCAGAAAAAAAAAATCATATTTGGATGGAAGACAAGTGAATTCTTCTTGTCATGTAATGGCACATGGATCCTCCGGAGGCCAATGACCGGGTTTTGTCCGTTCCTTCCCCTGAAGCCACAGCCGGCTCATTTGCTGACTGAGTCCAAAGGTTCCTCTCTATCGACTATGATGAGGGTTCTTCCCACTCAGGATGGCTTGAGTTGTTTCACAACTTTCTCTTGTTGACTATCTTTGGTATGAAGTGAGCTGCTATGGAACCAGTGTTCTCCATGTTCTCTGATGTAGTCCACGTAAAAGCCCCCTGCATGTACTTAACATGTACTTACAAGGAATTAACTCCATGCGATGGAGTGACCAAATGTCATGTTTTCATCACCTCTGATTCCTTTCTGTCCAACTTGTCCAGTTTCTCCTTTGATCCCTTCGGTGCAGAGTCCCTCCCTGCCTGCAACCCCAGATGGTCCAGGAGGTCCAGGAGGACCAGAGGTACCCATATCTCCCCCGAGACCAGAGGGACCAGGTGGACTGCAGGGACCAGGAGGACCAGCTTCACCAACACAACCTGAGGAGGGGAGGCCACAGGAGGTGGTTCATTCCTTTCTCCTCTGAGGTTAATCACTCCATGAGACTTAAGAGCTGACCTGGTGAGCCTTTGCTCCCTTCTGGTCCTCTGGGTCCAATTCCAGGAGCTGAGCAAATAAAGTCCAACAATCAACGCACAATCTCTTTACAACCGGATCACGTTTGACTCAATCACACAAAACTCTCCTACCCCCCATGGCCCCCTTCTCTCCAGGAGGTCCTGGTATTCCATCCTGTCCCTGGTTTCCCCGAGGACCAGCTGGACCAGGATCCCCAGGAGCCCCCTTGTTACCTGAATGAAAATTACAGTGTAAAACCTGCTAAAGTTGTCAAATTCTTCAACCAGCTTCCTGGTATGTTTAACAACACTGTGTTACCTGTGAGGCCTGCGGGTCCTGGAGGTCCGTTTATCCCGAGAGGACCATCGCAACCTTTATCACCCGGTGTACCCGGTGGACCTGAGACAGGTCGATAGAAAGGCATTTAGGATTTGAGAATTCATAATAAGACTGCTGTTCTGTGAGCAGAAGACTTCAGAAACAGACCAGTGCATCCGGGCGACCCGAGCTGTCCTTTGGAGCCACAGGGGCCACAATTTCCCGTAGGACCAATATCTCCTCTGTCTCCAGGCTCCCCCTTTGGGCCTGGTGGTCCTGAACATCCTTGCTGGCCCTGAGGACAAGAAAACAGACACATCATCAACCTGCTGTTCTTCATCTTCACCATCAGCCCAACCCTGATCAGTCTTGAAACACCAAAACTCTGGTTACAAGTACAAATTGTTCAGTCAAGGGTTTTATAAAATATCATCTGCATACAGTGACAGCATTCTGTTGAAGATCCGTATGTTCTGGTGAAAAACCCTCAAATATCTTTCATAGTTATTTCCCCTTCAGCCAATGAGGTGCTTTGCTAGAGGCCAGTCTACCTGGTCTCAGTGTGAAAGGCCTGCTAAAAAGCTGCTTGTCTTAACCTTTTTTATGAATTTCCTTGTTCCAGCTCAGTTTATTTCTACTGCTATCTGAGCCACTTGTCTGCTGAAGTTCCACCCCATTTGATAAAGTCTGACACCTTCTCTCCAGGAAACCCTTTAGATCCTGGTCCAGGTGGACTTGGTTCTCCTTTCACACCTTGAGGTCCACTAACTCCTGGAATTCCATCAGCACCAGGTTCTCCACAAGGTCCTGGGGATCCTTTCTCACCTTTATAACCTGGATAGAATGGGAATAATTAAGTGACAGTTTTCATCTTGAAGTGATGCTAGTATGAGGCTCAACATGGCAGTCTGGTCCTGGTCGAGTTACAGGTAAAACCTGATCGGTCCCGGAAGAACCTGGCAGAGGAGATGGTGGAGTTGAAGCAGGACAGATGGGGAATAGAAGACAGAAGCCACTGCATGTCCTTTTCGGTTAACTATTTTTCAGTCATACCCTGTGTTCTGCTAGCTTGTATGTTTGCTCTGAGGCCTTGTTATTGGCCATTTAAGTGGGGACCATAGTGAAGGCAACATAGGTGGTACCAGGTTGACCTGCATTTGACCCTCCCGGCCCATGTGTGCAGTTTGATAGCAAGCACAGTGATTAAAGTCTGCTTTCTCCATTGTCGTTGGATAAAAGACAGATTTGTGAGCCGAGTCTGTTGGGTAGAGGTTTGACTTTTGAAAGGCTAATCCACGGATTCGAGAGCTGCGCAGCCCTTCCTAAAGTGGAAAGGAGACCCTGTCAGTGAAAGTGTCTGGGGTTCCTTCTTCAACTTCTCAGCACATAGTGCAAACTAAGCTGGTTCATGTAAACCAGTCTCATACGACCACTATTCACATGTCAGTTTTTAAAAAAAAGGAAAAACACGACTATAACACATCTGACCCGTCTGGTACTCTAGAATTGATTAGAAGTACATGCTAGGCAACGATCACTTTTTCTCTTGAACTCTTGTTTCATCACGACTGCTAGCAGAATTTCGTTATGAACCTTACCTGGTCTCCCCATATCACCTTGGTTGCCAGGTAGACCACAGGGGCCAGGTGTGCCCGGCTCT
Source organism: Fistularia tabacaria (assembly GCA_901007705.1). Lineage (NCBI taxonomy): Eukaryota > Metazoa > Chordata > Actinopteri > Syngnathiformes > Fistulariidae > Fistularia > Fistularia tabacaria. The sequence goes on along the minus strand of CAAKHD010009266.1, from coordinate 44,755 downwards.
CCGTCTCTGCCCGGGTCTCCAGGAATTCCTGGTAAAACGCAGGGGAAGATAAAGTAACGCCGTGTCCGACTGGTTCGAGACTGAGGTGTAAGTAAAGTTCACTTGCTTCAAACAAAAGGCTGAACATAGACAAACGCACCCTGTGGCCCAGCAACTCCAGGTAGACCATTGTTACCATCAGGCCCCACAGGCCCCTTGGGGCCGTCTGATCCAGTAGCACCAGTAAGACCAGTGCGCCCTGGTGAGGAGAACATCAACAGAGTATAAATTGAGATCCAGCACTTTTTAAATGTTCTCCATTTGAACTGAGTCAGTCGTTCCCATCTAAGATGCAAGATAAATCAGAGTATCGTCTGCATTTAGAATATCCATGCCTGCAGGGTTTTCCTTTGGACGGTATTTCTCCACCCCAGTAACCTCAGGGTTCTCCTGCCAGACCATATCAGAACCTACCAGGCTGCCCAAGGTCTCCAGGGTCTCCATTTGTCTCCACAGTGGTTGTTGGCCCTTTGGGTCCAGTCTCCCCTCGGTCACCCTGAGGCCCTGGAAGCCCTTTAGTACCTCCAACTCCATCTACACCTTTTTCACCTGAGAGAGAGAGAGAGAGAGAGAGAGAGAGAGAGAGAGAGAGAGTATTGATTGTAATAGAAATGAACTCCATAGATTTAGATACTGAAATGTTATTTGAGATATTGAACCTGGTGCCCCTGGTCTTCCAAGCTCTCCTGGTTTTCCATTATCCCCTCGACCCCCTGGGGCTCCTGGAGGGCCAACGTCCCCCCTCATGCCTGGAACATAAACAGGTTCAAATACTGCTCTTAATACTTTGACAACTATTCCAGCTACATTTGGTAAGAATCCTGAATGTGGAATAAAACCGTTTGTCCACTTGTGATGTTGCTCACTTTGACATGTTATCATGGAAGTCTGCAATTCTCGATCGTTTCTATTTCCTTGAACGGTGCCTGTGTGGCCCCCAAGTTCCCGAACCCCTGAACTTCCTCACCTTGGGTTCCTGGCTGCCCGTTGGTCCCTCTCACACCCTTTAGGCCAACACCTCCTAGGAGTCCTACGGCTCCATCAAGCCCTGGAACCCCGAGTAGCCCTTGAGGCCCAGGGTCTCCGATACCTGCCAGCCCAGGGTCCCCTCGCACACCCTTGAGGCCCCGGGCCCCTGGAGGACAGGAATTTGTATGACCGACTGACCAATTTGTTTTTATGGCAAAAACAACCTTTATAGTTTGTACCTGTGAAACCGATGACACCCGACTGACCCCGCTCTCCGGTAGATCCTGGTTCTCCTGGCAGACAAAGCCCCACCAAACCGATGGGACCCTGTGCACCGTCCAGTCCAGGACTACCTGGAAGAAAAAACATTAAAGAAGAGGTGTTTCCTCCTTTATACATCAGACAGGATTGATGCAAATGCCAGCAGCTAGCCTTACTCTGTTAATGTCAGAATAGATCTCTGCTAAATTAGCATGCTGCATGAGCAGTGACATGGTATCAAGCTGCTGGACAATGTGCACAAATCACCCTGAATTAGATCACGAGACCAACCCTGAGATGGTCTTGTCCAGGAGATGGAGGAAAATATAAAATGACAGCCTGATGCAAGCTGCCCCTAAGGGTCATTTAACCAGGTCCAAGGGGCCCTTAGGGGTGATGGGTTTTAGTAGTACAGTGTACAGGGTGTTATCTGGTTCTGGTCTTGGGGTCTCCTACCTCTAGGTCCCATTTGTCCGTCTTGACCTTTGGGTCCTGGAGCTCCATCTAGTCCTCTGGCACCCTGGGTCCCTTGGGGTCCAACAGAACCATCCTCTCCCTGGGGCCCTACCTGTCCCTGCTGGCCTGGAAAACCAATCCCGGCCTCGCCCTTTTGCCATAGAGACAGGGTGAAAACCCCCCGACCTAGTCCAAGGTCTGGGGGCCTGAGTGTTCGGCCTCCTTACCTTGGATCCTGGGATCCCCGGGGGCCCCGATGGCCCCGCACGGCCCTTAATTCCAAAGCTGGGCACACCTGGAGCTCCTGGAACACCCTTATGTCCTGAGAAAATGTATGACATTGACCGAGTGACCAACACGGACCAAAAAGTTTTAAAACCATACAGTGGCTGTGATTCCACATCTGCAGTTCGAGCCTCCTGACCTTTGACCCCGGGAAAGCCTGGTGGCCCCTGGACAGAGAACCCTTTTTCTCCCTTCTCCCCGGTCAGACCTGCAGGTCCTGGAGCACCGGGTCTTCCCGTCACACCTGGACCAGGAAACAGTCGTGTGATCAGACAAGTCTGATCGTCAAAATAGGCAACAGTCATGTCATCGGGTAGGAAGTCTGAGCAAACTCCTCACCTTCAGGACCAGGATTACCGGACAGACCCTTCTCTCCTTTCTGGCCTGGATCTCCTGGACTAGTTATGATTTCACCTGGAGAACCTTTTTCTCCTGAAGGACACGAGACACAAAAGTTCACCAAGATGCTCAACCTCCGTCAGCAGGAACAAGCGCCAACCTTGCTTCTGACAAACTAATTACAGAGTCAAGAGGCGCCTCCACTCCTCCTGAACGTACCACCAAAAACAGGCAGGTTTTAGGGGACTCACCTGGTTTTCCAGGGTCTCCCAGGAGTCCCAGCACACCTATGTCACCTTGAGGTCCCGGGGGTCCTGGAGGTCCAATGCCAGGGGGGCCCGATGGTCCCATTTGTCCTATTAGTCCTCGGGGGCCAGTCTGTCCAGGAGAGCCCGTGTCACCCTTTGGCCCTGGAGGACCCTGCAGACAAGGACAAGACATCACCTGGGTTTTACCTGATTCTGAGATGGAGAGCTTGTTTCCATGGAGACAAGCTTTTATCAATAAAGGTTCCAAACTGAGGTCTGGGCAATCTCAGTTTAGTACTTTTAAGGTCCTGGGTTAGCCCTGGTCCAGAATGTGGGGTCAGGCTCTAGGATTATTTGAGCTTCACACAAAATTTCTTAACTGATTTTCACCAAAGAAAAGTCATGGGGGTCTAGTCTTGCCCCCAAGGAAGAGCCTGATGTGATCTCCTACTCACAGGGTCTCCCTTTGGTCCTGATGCCCCTTTAGGTCCCGGGACACCTGGAAATCCATCTTTGCCCTCAACACCTGGAGGACCAGGTTCCCCTCGGCTCCCCATATTTCCTTTCTGCCCGATTCTCCGCATGATGCCGGGGTCGCCCACTAGACCAGGAACCCCTGGTATTCCAGGGATACCAGGAGGACCCTAGAAGACACACAGATAACAGAAGACTTTCATGTAGATGTCATTTGAACTCATTGTTATCCGGGTGAGTTTGGAGGATCAATCTGACCAGTTCAAACAAAGTCCTCAGTTCATTGATTATTACCGATCAGTTTCAGCTCACCTGCGGACCAGGTGGGCCTTTGGTGCCTTTCTCCCCATCATCACCTTTGAGTCCTGGAGCACCGATTGCACCTGGAGGCAGAGCGACATTCTTCTGAGATCATGGCAACATCAGAGTGACATCATAACAGCTCAGAAAAAAAGTCTTCCACTTTGTTTTTCATTTTAAGATGGCAGGTACTTCTGGATTCCGGATCTTACCTGGAAACCCGTCCTCACCAGACTTTCCAGGAGGTCCTGGAGCTCCAGGGCTGCCCGACACTATTGTGCAGGATGAGCACGTGTTGCCCTTTTCACCTGTCAAGGTGTTCAAGAAATAAAATACATGAAGTTGAAGGACTGATGATGAAACCAAATGCGATTAAAACCTTCAGTCGGTCTTCATTTTGGAGTTCTGGACCAGGCCAATGACCAGGCCGGGCACCATCCGACCCCTTACCTGGCTGTCCATCCTCGCCTCTGGCCCCAGGCAGTCCCACCAGGCCTTTGGATCCTTTCACTCCAGGAAGTCCCACGTCCCCCTGCAAGAAGTCTAAGGCACAGACAGCCACTAAGCCACTGACTCTACTTCCTTCTAGCATGACATGCTAGAAGTTAGCAACCTCAACAGAACCGCCCCAACTGTGTTTCGCTTGTCTAACTTCAACAAGACATGTTCCAAATGTCACCTGGGATTCCCGGTTCTCCAGGTTGTCCTTCCGCTCCACGTCTTCCTGGCGGTCCAGGCTCCCCCTGTGGCCCGGTGCTATATGGCCCCGGTTCTCCTGGCTCTCCTTTACGGCCAGTTGAGCCAGGAGGCCCCTGAGGGCCCGTTGGACCGGGAGGACCCTCACCTTGAGAGGGGAAGAACAGAAAAGGCCCAAAAAGCAGGGGAACATAATCAAAATAGTAAGTGACTTCGCTTTTTATTGTTGCAATAGGCAGCTAATCGGAGAGCAGCAGCAGTACCTCGCTCGCCCTGCAGGCCTGGAAAGCCAATGAGTCCTGAAAAATGGGGGGGAGAAGAGCAGACATCACACAAAATGACCAGGAACAGATCTGCCTGATCATCAGAAAGTCACTACATGGTTGGATCCTAGTTCTCCAGACACCAGGTCAGAAGGTCCTTGAGCCAAAACTGTGACGCCCTATATTCCATTCTGTCATTGCTATTTAACATTTGAGCAAGATGACAGGTTTCCTGCTTAATCACTGGAATTGAAAAATCAAAGATAGTATCTGCCGTGCATCCAAGGGAAGTACCTTGCTCTCCAGGGACTCCTTGGGGTCCAGGGAACCCAGGTGTCCCTCGCTGGCCCTTCAGAAGCATGTGCTTCCAGACTGTCTGATGTAAACACAACAAGATGTTTTGAAACCAAAAGGAAGTTTAATTTCGGCCACGTCCCACTTTGGTTTGACCACACCATCTTTGTGTGAGCTCCGCCCCCAACATGTCGACTTCATGAAGAGAAGAAGTCGTGAACTTTACACAACATCGTCCTGTTTACGGGACAGAAATGACCACTGACAGCAACAAGTCATGAACCTGTTTAACCCCTAAGTTCTAAAGGAAGGGCAGGAGGAACCTGAGGAAACCCTGGCACTGTTAGTGTAGACGTATCCTGACTTTCTCGATGTTGACGCTTGAATCCTCGCCATGAAAGAGTGGAGAGCAGAGACTCACCTCCCCTGGAAGACCTGGAGGACCCTGGTCTCCTTTCTCCCCCTGTTGGACACCATCCATATTACAGTCATGATCAGGATGACATTTCTCATGTAGTACATCATGCAGAACTTGTACAAGACAAGAGAAGACGAAGTCCACCAAAAGTTTCCCTCTCAGATGCAGTACTGGGGAAGTCCAGCAGGAGCAGGGGTGGTTGTTTTTAAAGATCAGACCCTGCTGGGGCTACAGTGCAAAAACGCAGTGATAGATAAATTGATCTAGAAGATGGTCCAGGGGACTGTTTGAGGAAGACAGCATCGCTACGTTAGATGAGGTACTGACCCTCCTCCTCTCTGATTGGACAGCTGGTTGAACGTAGTGCAGAGGAACTGCTTTATTTTCCAGAGGAAAGATTTTGGCGGACTTTGACCTGAAGATGAGGTGAATTGGTCGTGTTTCGTGTTCGACTCACCTTCGTTCCATCCAGTCCTGGAGGACCTAAATAACCACGATCTCCTGGTTCCCCCTGCAGATACACGGACACACCAGCAGAGGACAACCAGGAGTCACATAGGCTCTTTAGCCAAGTTCTCGCCCAACCTCCACATTAATCACAAACTATAAGTCATGGCAGTGGGAGGTAAAATTTTGCCCCCTGAAGCTGATGTTAGCATAGCATGGAGTTACCGGTTGTCCTAGCTCTCCAGGGAACCCATCCTTCCCTGCTTTCCCCTGAAACACAAAGAAAAGGTGGGAGGATTGTGAACGTCTAAGTAACAACTTACAGAGAGGTCAAGAGGCAGGAACCTTTCAGAGGGATATCCATGTCGCAAGCTAGCAGTCAAAGGTCAGGCCCGGGTTTCCTTTCCTTCTCCTCTCGCCCTCCAGCCCCAGCCCATTTCTTCTCGGACTGATTTCTAGAACCTACCATTGAGCCCGGGTCACCTCGCTCTCCCTTGTCTCCTTTAATACCCAGACTCCCAGGCAGGCCCTGGAAGACAAAACCAACAGCTAACGTGTCTTTTTACGCTCAAAAAAAGAGAAGGGGGTCGTTCATGGACAGGAAGTCTTACAGGAGGTCCGCGACATCCCTTCTCTCCGAGTTCACCTGGCTCTCCCTGAAACACAAAAACAAATCTCTGAAATGTCCTACCATAATCACGTAGCGGGTCGATTTGGTATGCCGTCATGAGCAGAACCCCAGGTTGGGTAAGTCTCGGCTGAGAGAATTTCTCCAGAGACAAGCTTGCTGGACAGACAAGTGAACATAGAGATAGGAGGACAGACCTTCAGCTCCTTTGGACCTTCAGCGTACAGTTTGATTCCTTTCTGTCCCGGTATGCCCGGAGGTCCACGGTCACCCTGGGAACCAACCAGCGTTCATGATGTTAGTATACTCGTGTTGGTGTTGGCATTGGAAGTTAGCCTCAACATTAGCTTCAGACGCACCCTCTGGCCTTGCGGGCCGGGGATGACTGGACTTGGACCCTCCTGGCCCTGGGGAAGAGATGTAAAGTCATCACTGCAGTGTCAGGTCACATGACCCACTTGGGAGCACTGTCCCATTCCCAGATGTGGGTCAGAACGTCACACTGGAGTGATGCTTCATCTGGGGCTCGCTAGTCCACCAACTAGCAGCCTCCAACAAGGAGGAGCTTACACCACACTGACCTTCTCTCCTGCTATCCCTGCCAACCCAGGACTTCCCTAAAACAGAAGCAGCTGTTAGATGATTGGACGGCCAATCACATGATCGAGCACCTCGAGATTTAGAACATACGGGACGTCCGGCTGTTCCTGGTGGTCCTGGCAGGCCGGGTTCTCCTAAATCTCCACGCAGCCCCTGAAACACATGCAGCCAATCAGGGGACACAGTCGTGACTTTTTCGCGAGGATGGGTGGGTGAGGGGGGGGTACTGACCGCTTCTCCATCTCGTCCTTGTGGTCCTGCTGCCCCCTTGATGTCCGTTGGGCTGGGAAAGACCAGGGTGTCTCCCTGTGGAAACCACAGCCAGAATCAGAACCACGGTCAGACAAAGAACCAGATCTGGAAACAAAGTCGTTGAGTGACCTCTGACCTTTGGTCCTCTCACTCCGGGCTGACCCTGAAAGACACCAACACAGGTAGCTTTAGCCTCATGCATCTGGTTAGCCCAGCTTAGCATATGTGTGTTCGACTGGCATCGGGTGGACAAGAGGGATGAGGACTCACTTGCAGGCCGATGGATCCTGGAGCCCCGGGTAACCCTGGGTAGCCGTAATCACCCTGGAAGACATCAATCAATCAGCCAACTGATCAATCACCGATCAATGATTGAAAGAAGACGGCGTATCACGAATGAAAACCAGATCTGAAAAAAATAACAGAGGACAGAACCAAACGGAAGACGAGGAAAAACCTGCTGGACTACAAACCTGACAGGACTACAAGCAGCCTCTGACACAGGACAAAAACAACATGGCCGACGTCGCCAAACCCTGCGGTTTGCTTTCCTGGCTCCTGATTCGCTCGGCTACCTTAGCTTAGCATAGCAATTCCAAGTGTTATCAAGACAAGGGAGCAAGTGAAATTCGCACCTTGGTCCCGTTGCATCCTGGGAGTCCCGGCTGGCCGAGGGGCCCCTCGTGTCCTGGAAGCCCCTGACAGGAGACAGCAGGGGGCGTCAGAGCTCATCTTCCATTGGATTTAAGACCAAGTTCAGTCCTTTGGACTGAAGAGCACCATGAGAACGCCGATGTCTCTGGGACGTCTGACACCTTGAGGCAAGGTTCTGGAACGTTCTCACACTCAGGGTGAAAAGTAGCTCCAGGAGCTACATGGTTACTAGATACTGACACTGTTATAGACTTTTAATATGGAATGGTTTCTTTAGATACAAGAAAAGGTTATCTTTGGCTTCTAGAGGGTCCCTTTAGCTGCTAATTGCTAGTTAGAGCTGCTGATTGGTTCTTTTGCTGCTAATTGGTTCTTTTCACTGCTAACTTGTTCCTTCAGCTGCTAATTCATTCATTTAGCTGCTAATGGATTCGTTTGGCTACTAATTGGTTCTGTAGGTTGCTACGTTGTTCCTTTGGCTGCCATTTTGTCCTATTAACTACTAATTGGTTCTTTTAGCAGCTAACGTCTTCCCTTAGCTGCTAACTTGTTCCTTCCGCTACTAATTTGTTCCTTTCACTGCTTACTGGCTTACTGGATAATTCCTGCTTTTGGCTGCTAATTGGTTTCTTTAGCTGCTAATAAGTTCCTTTAGCTGCTAATTTGTCCCTTTCGCTGCCAATTAGTTGCTTTAGCTGCTAATTTGTCCCTTTAGCTGCTAATCTGTTCCTTTAGCTGCTAATTGGTTCTTTCCTTTGGCTGAGAGGTTTCTATGTCCTGTCAGCTCCTGGTCTGGTGAACGTTCCTCCTTGGTTCTTACCGGAAGACCCGGCGGTCCTGGGAACCCTGGTTTTCCTGGAAGGCCCTGGAGAAGAGAGAAGGGCGGGAGTTGAAACGGCAGCCTGAGGGAGGAGAGTCGGCCTGAGGTTCCGCCCCCTGGTGGCCCGGAGGCTTAAAGGAACGGCTTCATCCGCACGATTGTTCCCGTCACATGACATTGTTTTCGCCACCTCGAAACATGACGCCAACAAATAGCGCTAAACTGGAGCACAGATGCTAACATAAAGCGCTAAGTCGCGAAAATAAGCTGCAATGGCAGTCGTACCCGAGAGCCTTTGAGTCCAGAAATGCCGGCTGCCCCCCGCTGACCCTGAAGAAGAAGAAGAAGAAAAAGAATGAGGAGAAGGAGAAGAAGGAGGAGGAGGAGAGTTAGAGTTTAGAAGAAGAAGGAGGTCAACAAGAGCAGCTACACAACAACAACAACACAAAATGGCTGCTAACAAACCTTCTCGCCAGCAGGCCCCTGGTGACCTTCGTTCCCAGGGTAACCAATGACTCCAGGAAGTCCGTCGTATCCAAGGTAGCCAGATTCTCCCTGCACACACACACACACACACACACACACACACACACACACACACACACACACACACACACACACACACACACACACTCCCATCAAGTTCAAGATCCTTATGGCTGCGGTCGATCAGCTGATTGGAGCTCCAGGTCTTCTCACCTTCTGACCTTTGAC
>CAAKHD010009266.1:4226-29834 GCA_901007705.1 Fistularia tabacaria | reverse complement strand
AAGGGCGGGGGGGGGGGCGGGGAGCGTGGTCTATGGGGGGCGTCAGACGGACTGAGATGATGTGAGGACGGAAGTGTGGGGGCAGAAGAAGAGGTCACGGGGTGCAGAGGAAGGGGACACTGGGGGCTGCGGGCCAGACAGCAGTGAACATCAGATGGCTGCGAGGACAGACAGGGGTTATGAGGACAGAGGTGTCGGGGGGGGCGGCAGGGGGCGGAGCCTGCTGGAGGCCAGACAGTAGCAGCAGATGAGATGACTGATGGGGCCGCTGATAGAAACGCCTGACTGAGGAGCCAGTTGACACAAGCAGGCAGGAATGTAGGCTGGAACACAAACACTGGCCCGGGCGGGGGGGTGGGGGGGGGGTCTGTGCGCACGCAGTGCAAACACACCGGGCGCACGGGCGGGGTGCACGGAAGAGGTGCGCGGCTGGGGGGGCGGAAACGGGGTGCACGGAAGAGCTGCAAGGGACTGGGTTTGTGGGCAGGGGTATATGGTTGGGATGCCTGAGTAGGGTGCCAGGGCTGGGGTACAGGGGTGGGGCACATGGTTGGGGTAGACAGATGGGGTGCACGGCCAGGGTACATGGGTGGGGTAGACGAGTAGACTCAAATATGACTCCTTCCTGGTCGGACTAGTTGACGACTAGCTGGTAAAAAGATCGACAACCAGCTGAAATCCAGCTTCAGATCCAAAACCAGGACTTTGTAGCTTTTTTTTGTCCAGCGGTTCAAATTTGAACTTTATTGACAAGACGGACAGCAGCCGTGCGGCACAATGGGAGCTCCTTCCAATCAGGGTTGGAAAGAAAGATCTCCAAGTCAGTGACCTCATTGGACTCATCTGGTTGGGACGGAGGTGAATGGATGAAGCCGCTGTCGATAGAAATGTGTCTTGGATCTGAAGTGAAGACGCAAATCAACAAACAACGCTAGCCAAGAAGACGTCACCGAAAAAATAGAACTTTGAGGCGAGCCAGAGGATCTAAATCTTTGTCCCCAAAATGAAGGCATCCCACCTCCGATGAAGAAGATGAGGATGAAGAAGTCAAAGTCACATTTTGGAAATGAAACTGATCCTGAACCCGTCGTCCGGATTTGAAAAGCGAGTGAAGACCAAAGTTTCTCTAAACCTTTGCTTATGGGTTGTCTGGGCGCCACATCTTCTTGGTTCCCTGTCTGCGGCCCATCTCATACTGCGACTGAAGAACTTTGCCCTCTAGCAGGGAACGGAAACCTCCCGCCGTCTGAAGTCACTGACTTGCACTTGTTTCTCCACCTGGCTAAGTGGAGGAAGCCCCATGGTTATCAGTCCCACCTGAAAGAAGTAGCCTGCCAACCAACTCGTATTCTGTAAGCGAATTTGTCGCCTGTTAGCTCTTCGTTTGCTCTCGCAGGATGACACTTTCCTGCCTCAGAAAGTGTTTTTTGCCTCAAGGTGACGAAGGGATCCGGATCAAAGTGATGAAGGATGCCTATCAGATGAGAGGTAGCATTAGCCTGGCAGCTAGTCATATCAGCTTATCTCTCCTCAGCCTGCAGGTTCCGTGGTGGCATCAGGCGTTCCCCGAGACGTTCTTGTAAACATCAGAACGCTGCTAGCAGACGAGCCCCCGTCGCTCCATCCGGGCTTTTACTTTGAAAGATGAACAAGCCCGAACTCCCGGAATTACCAGAGCGTCTGCTTCATTCTGAGGGCCGAGTCCCCAGACAAACTCAAGTGTTCCCCTCCTGCTCAGAGGCCCTGTCTCTGATTGGTCACTTTCAACACCTTGTGGTTTCAAAGCTCCTCACACAGGATCACATTCACAGACAGTGACACACCGATAGTAGACCGATAGAGCTGCCATGCAAGGCACTGAGCAGACCATCAAGAGCAACTGGGGGTTCGGTTTCCTTCCCGAGGACTCTTTGGCACACAGACAGGAGGTGGTGGGAATCGAGCGGCCAACCTTGTGATTGCTGCATTGTCTTATTGAACACCCTCCTCAGTAGTGATTGGTCAGCAAATGGCAATAAACACCAATAACAGCCACCAGAGGAACCCTTCAGAAGACGGAGGTTCCAGAGGAAGTATCCGTTCCGGTCGACTTGTTGTCTTTGAGCCAGGAGACATTGAGATGTCATGCGTTGATTAAGGCTCTGGAACAAAAAAACTCTGGTATGGCACACATGCTAATGATGCCAACTGTTGCATGTCAACATGTGGGTGGCTGCGTCTCAGCTGGTAGAGCGGATTGGCAGACATGCTAATGATGCTAAATGTTAGCTCCATTTAGGTTAATCCTTGTCAAAATCTCATCGCGGCATCTGGACTTGAGTTCTTCCCTTGAAGACGTTCCTCCCCTCATCCCGGAGGTTCTTTAGTTCTACAGACTGTGGGGAAATTTGGGTTGACACCTTTGGGGGGCTGGTCTAAGGTGAGCCAGCTTCTGTCAATGAGAAAGTTGTTTTGTAGAAACTCGGTTGAATGGCGTCAACAAAAAGTTCAGCTGGAGTGAGACTAAAGGAAACAAACCCATGTGATCACTTGGACTGAGGCTCAGCGCGACACGGTTTCATTGGTGGATCTTCCTGGGTGGTTTGGAGGTTCAGATAGACCTGGTGTGTGTGAGTTGATCCGTCTTTGGATGGATCCCAGTGTGGGGTTGTAAAAAGGCTGTGCCTAAGGCCCTCTCCTCTGTTCAGAGACGTCTTTCCGTCTTGATAAAAATGGCTTCTTAGATCCTGCCTTTGACCATCTGTCTTCTCAAGCCAGAATGTGGACATGGCTCTCTTCAAAGGGGTGGCCCTTGTCCTTCAGGATTCGGTAGACTGTGGAGTCCTGTCCTGAAGTGGTCGATCTCTGGTGTTGGGCCATCTGTTTGTGCAGAGGTTGTTTTGTATCTCCAGGATAGACATCACAATTCTCATTGCAGGTGACAGCATACACCACATTTGCGATCTTGTGCCTTGATTTTCTACCCTTGGGATGCACCGCTCTTTGCCTGATGGTTGCTGTGGGGTGTGAAGTGTACTAATCTTAGTTTTCTGTTGGCCCCTTGTCTGACTTTCTCTGAAATACCGGCAACGTTTGCTATGACGATGTACTTGAGTTTGTTCCTGTCCTCCTTCTGTTCCGTGTTCTTCAACTCAATGGCTTCTATTTTGGCAAAGGCCCGATTACGATGGCCACAAGATTTAAGGGTTTTCCTTACATCGACCGCGGTTTGTTTTCCTTGGGCGGTTGATGGAACCGCTTTGGATCCATGGCGAAAAGTTCTGATTACCCCTAGTTTGTGTGCAAGGGGACGATGTCAGACAAAGAGCAAGAATTGGTCCTGGAACTTGAAGAGAATGCTCACTGTGGCACGTCAACACGGGGACAGCCGTGTCCCAGCCGGTAGAGCGGGTGTCCCTCCAGTCGGAGGGATGGCGGTTCGATCCTCGGCTCCTGTTGTCTGCACGCCGAAGTGTCCTCGGGCAAGACGCTGAGTTGCTCCCGATGGTTAGCGCCTTGCATGGCACAACTTCCGCCATTGGAGTGTGAGCGGGTGAACGTGTGAAAGTGATGAAAGTGATATGCAAGTGGAGATCATTACTGGCCATGCTAGCTAATAGAGCCATCTAGCCGTGCTGTGCCAACCAGAGTCCTTGGGTTCGGGCGATGTAAAACGTTTTTCATCGGCCTCGGAAAGAGAGACGCTCCAAGACGCCATCTTAAGTGAAGAGAAACGTTCTCGTCAGAATCCGATCTGGGGGGGCCTCGAACATCTCCACTGCTCCTTCTTGAAATGTTGGTCTACCAATGGAAAAAATGAAAACACATGGCCTGACCCCGCCAGTATCTCCGCCGAAACAAAGGTTCGCTGGGTTTGTTTGGTCTGGAAGCAGACATTCCTGCCCATCTCTCGGATTGTGGAAACGTCATGGAACATAGAACATAGAACGTCTTCACAAACGCTTGTTTTGGTCTGAAAGTCCTTGGAAAAAAAGAAAAGTCGTTTGTTCGAGTCCCGGAGAGTTTAAAGGTCCGATGGCTATCAGACCAACACGTGTTCACGCTGCTCAAAGGAAAATAGAGCGTGATTGTTTGTGATGTTATCTCACACACACACACACACACACACACACACACACACAAACGCACACACACACACGCACGTGCAGTTGAAGGTATTAATGGCATCTGCAGCTCGATGCACTCAATCTCGCCCATCTTGTCATGGGCTGCGATGATGTCACGGTGATGTCACAATGACGCCACGGCTACGACGGAACCCAGAACCATGTCCGTCCCTCGGAGAAGAAATGGACCGCTTCTGCCGCTCTTCCAGGTTCTTCCTCACACTCTGCTGACAAGGAACCAGCGCGGAACCCTATTAGAACCCTGCCGGTACCTGGACAGAAGCCGACGGCAATCGTTGAATTAGAGTGAGAAGATCGAGGTCAGCAGTCAGAGCAGGAGATATCATGGAATCCCATCAGGAGCAAAAACCTCCAGGACATCAACTACAAAAGAACCCTCTCGACATACATTCATGCAGGCGTGCGCACGCACACACACACACACACACACACACACACACACACACACACACACACACACACACACACACCTCAGTCTGCAGAGAGATAGAGATCTGGAAGGTGATGGTCGTGCAGCTCCGGTGGAACCAACCACCATAAAAGAAGAAGGGAATCTGTAACCTGATCTGAACTTGAAGAACCTTTCTTCTTCTTCTCTGAGCACAAACCAGTCCTGCTTCTCCTTCACGGTCTCACGACTCGTGACCACATTCGCATTATCGCTCCAAAACCTGGAGAAGGGATCCCCCATGATGTTGAGGAGACACAAGGTGTGGGGACCCCCAGTATCTGGACAACCACAATATGTGAGGAACCCAAAACACCTAGACAACCACATGTAGGAAACCCCCAAAACCTGTAGCACCACAACATGCGGGAGCCAGCATGTGGAGAAACCCCAAAGCCCAGGAGCCACAACATGTGGGGAACCCCAACATCTGGAGAACCCCGGCTTGTTGAGAACCCTCACCATGTGGAGAACCACAACATATGGGGAACCTGAAGGCATTTATAACCTCAGCATGTGGGGGAGCCTGAAAACCCGGGGGACCCAAAGAAGTGTAGAACCCCCAAGAACATGGAGAACACCGCAAGTCACTACGGCCTGACGTTCTCCTCACGGAGAACATAAACTCCACGAGGGGAACGTTGAGCCGCATCACTAACTGCTCTTGAACATCCTGTTTGGACCCTCATGCTGTCGTCACGGCGCGGCATCTGTCCTTCAGTTGTTCACGTTTCCATGGTTGAGGTACTCCTTCTACCTGTTTGCTGATGGTAAACAGAGAGCAGTTTTGCAGTCGTAGAAGTAGCAATGGTAGTAGTACTCGTGATACAGTCATAAACTTCTCATGAAAGATGCTGGGATGTTCTATTACCTGTGCCAAAGCCCCGTCCTGGCTGGCGGCCATCTTATTTAATGTGGTGGAATCAAAAAAAGCAGCTGCCAGCAGGAGCAGCTCTGCATGCTAACAGCCAGGACAATCGGTGCACGCAAACAGGAGGGAGCAGTGCTGCATGTTCAAAGGAAGGAGAAGGGCGGCTCGCTATTAGGCAGGAGAAGTGCTGCAGGCTTACAGTTAGGAGCAGCATTGCATGCTAACAGACAGGAGAAGCGCAGCATGCTAACAAGCAGGAACAGTGCTGCCCACTAACAGGCGGGAGTAGTGCTGCGTGTTAATAGCCAGGAGCTGCACAGCATGCTAACAGACAGGAGAAGCGCAGCATGCTAACAGACAGGAGAAGCGCAGCATGCTAACAGACAGGAGAAGCGCAACATGTTATTACGCATGCCGAGAAGCGCTGTATACTTATCATCAGGAGCAGCGCTACAGGTTAACAGCCAAGAGCGGTGCTGCATTGTAACAACCAGGAGAAGCACTGCATGCTAACAATCAGGAGCAGTGCTATATGCTAAAGAGCAGTCGTAGTGCTGCATTCTAACAGCCAGGTAAAGCGCTGCATGCTAACAAACTGGAGCAGCGCTACATGCTAACAGACAAGAACAGCACTGCATGCTAACAGCCAGGAGCAGTGCTACATGCTTCCAGGCAGGAAGGAGGATGTGTGCTAAGAGCCCGGTCTGGCTGGAGGAGTTTGCATAGAACAAACTGAGGAGCTTCAGAAGATGCTCTGTGGAAACATCTTGTCAGGGGGGAAAGAGCCTCGGGGGTCAGAGGTCACGGCCGAAGGAGCAAGAAGTTCAAGCGTCCGCAGCCCTCGTCTGATTGGTGATGTTCTTCCGTCCTGCAGGGCGAGCGGACGGAGCCGTGCGGGGGGCGGGACTGCTCCACCTGCCAGTGTCTGCCCGCCAAGGGGGCCAGGGTGAGGCTCCGCCCACCGACACCTGCGAGCTAGCGTTAGCGGCTCCTTTTAGCGCCGCACACCCACACACACACACATACACAAACAAACACACCGCAGTAACACTTGGAGCTCCGCCATGTTTGTTCATTGTTCATACAAAGTCACCTCCTGGTTGGAGATGTTGGTCAGGTGTTCGCTGGAGGTCCTCTGAGCAGAGGAGGCTCTTCCTCTCTGGTGTTCTGGACCCTGAGAACCCATGGGGGTCAGCCGCCATGACAGCTCCACTTCCCACTGCTACTGTCCCGACGTGAAGGTGTGACGTCTAGAAGGTTACAGGATCGACAGGGTTCTTCTGTTCAGAACCTTGTTCTGGTAAATTCTGTTGGTGGAGGTCAGACAGCTGCTGGCGTCAAACCCTCCTGGGTTCCACCTTGACTTGGAGAACCTCAGGTGAACTCTTAGGTGACGTTCTCCAGAAGTTTGGCTCCACTAGATACTCAGTGACTGGAGACCCGTCCATCCTGGAGGAGGAACCGTCTAGATGTTCCTTCATAATATGATGAAACCAATCCAGACAATATGTATGTCCAGGGCAGACACACGGTGTGTGTGTGTGTGTGTGTGTGTGTGTGTGTGTGTGTGTGTGTGTTTGTTCAGCTGGTGCACACAGACAGAGGGGATTGTGGGGAAGGTCTGTCTCAGTGATTTCATGGTCCAGTGACTTCAGAGAAACAGGAGCTGAGAGAAGATCATAGCTGTCACATCGGATCACACACAGGGACACACACACACACACACACACACACACACACACACACACACACACTCGGTGGAGGTGGTGGACAGGACCTGGTGCTCCTAGTGGCCCAGCGGTGAAACGACAGGTCTCATGATGCAAACAGAAGCTTCACGAAAACGGTTCATGATCGTTGTTGAGGATCTAGAAGATCTGGAAGATCTAAAACACATGGGAGTCTTTCTTCTGACGTGAGGTTTGGAAGCTGCTGGAATCCATGGAGATGCACAAGCATTCAAGGTAATTTAGCTCTGCAGTCACGGCAATGTGGACCAACTTGAGGACTTCAAGGTCTTTGTAGAGTCTCCATGTTCTCCTGCCTGGTTCTCTCCATGTTCTCCTGTCCGGTTCTCTCCATGTTCTCCTGTCTGGTTCTCTTCATGTTCTCCTGCCTGGTTCTCTCCATGTTCTCCTGCCTGGTTCTCTCCATGTTCTCCTGCCTGGTTCTCTCCATGTTCTCCTGCCTGGTTCTCTCCATGTTCTCCTGCCTGGTTCTCTCCATGTTCTCCTGCCTGGTTCTCTCCATGTTCTCCTGTCTGGTTCTCTCCATGTTCTCCTGCCTGGTTCTCTCCATGTTCTCCTGTCTGGTTCTCTCCATGTTCTCCTGCCTGGTTCTCTCCATGTTCTCCTGCCTGGTTCTCTCCATGTTCTCCTGCCTGGTTCTCTCCATGTTCTCCTGCCTGGTTCTCTCCATGTTCTCCTGCCTGGTTCTCTCCATGTTCTCCTGCCTGGTTCTCTCCAGGTTCTCCATCTTCCTACCTTAGCCTGAAGACTTGAACTGCCATGGAGGAGAGTGGACAATCACACGTCCCAGACACAGATGAATGAATGTCTTCACCGCCTCACCATGACTGTGAACCCTCAAGTCATTTCCTAGTGCCATCTGATCTTCTGTCCTTCCTGCATCATCAAGATCTTTCCTGAGCGAATCAGAGACCATCTAGACACCTGGATAGACCAGATGAAACCAACGGGTGGATTGTCTGATTGTATCAATGAAAATATTATTGGAGGCCAATGTTCTTCACATCCGGCAGCTTCGTTTCAGAGGAACCTCCAGTTCTAGAGCATCCCCCCCTTGCAGGTTCCCAGAGCTCCCCGGGGCCAGACAGCAAACGTTCTCTTGTTTTTTTCTGCAGGGTCCTCCAGGCCCCCTGGGGCGGCAGGGCCCCCAGGGGCCCCCGGGGTTCCCGGGGCCGGAGGGGGCCCAAGGGGAGAAGGGGAAGCGTGGGGACGAAGGCCCGGCAGGAGCTCGAGGACCAAAGGGAGATGTGGTAAAGGACCTTGTGTGTTGTGGAAGATGGTGTTATGGTGTCCAAGTGGCCGGGGCCAGGGGACTTTGGGACTCGGGGACTCGGGGCCCCGACCCCAACCCACCTTCTGCCTCTGTCCTTCCAGGGAAGTGTCGGCGTGCCCGGTTTTCCAGGCTTAGAAGGCGTACCAGTAAGAGACCCCGCCCACCTGGGCTTTGCAGCTCACTGATTGGTTGAGCCGCACCCTCAGATGGAAGGTAACGCTCTCACGACCGTCTGGTTTGTTCAGGGCCACCCGGGACCGGCTGGCGGCCCCGGGTTTCCAGGTCTGGATGGATGTAATGGAACCAGAGGGACACAAGGGGAAGCCGGGCGTCCCGGAGAACCAGGGCTGGGCGGGCAGATGGTCAGTAACCCTTCAATGGTCCTGGTCTGGCTCAAGCTGCAGGAGAAGGTCCACTGCAGTCGTCATCACGGTGACTGTACTGTGTCTACTGTGTCTTGCAGGGTTTTCCAGGACTGAAGGGTGCTCCAGGGGATCCAGTGATCTACTTCATAGAGTATCCTGGAATACCTGTAAGTACACCTGCGAGTACAGAGTACTGCAAATATACCTGTGCTGTAGATGGAACTTTAACCAACACTTGTTTGTTTCAGGGTGACGCAGGAGCCAATGGACTTCCTGGTTTTCAGGTGAGCAGGTTCACGTGAAGGTTCTTGTCGATGTTCTGAAGGGAGCAACTGAAAGTCGTTGTTCCGTGTCTGCAGGGGGTAAAAGGTCTGCCCGGACCGCCTGGAGTTCTGGGTCCTTCGGGTCTGGACGGAACCAACGTGAGTCCCCGTCCTCAGGGTGTTAGGTCAGCTGACAGAAGTGAGAAGATCAGGGGCTTTGGTTGAAAGGAGATAGTTCCACATGAGGCGGCTCACAGGAGCTACGGTTCGCTCAAGTCACAAGAATATTCTTGAACTCCAGAATAATCTTTCATGACGGTTCATCTGTGGAACCTTCTGTATCAGAAGAATTTCATGGACCATTATGAGAATCAGAAGTCCTACGAATCCTCCCCGAACCCTCGAGATAAATCTCTCTCTAGATTCAGGTGGAATGAGAAGGGCAGATGGTCTCGATGGTCTGTCAGACACAGCTCAGAACGTCGGCGAGCGTTGTGACAGCACCCCCATGTGGTGACGGTGTGTAAGGTTTTATTGTGTGCGTGTGTGTGTGTGTGTGTGTGTGTGTGTGTGTGTGTGTGTCCACAGGGATTCCCAGGTCTTCCGGGTTCCAGGGGCCCGCCTGTAAGTCTCCGTGGTTACGTACTGTCCAGTGCCAGTGTCACAGCGGTGACCAGAAGGTGGTGCGTTCAAGGCGAACGCCAACATGTGTTCCTCAAAGCCGGTCAGCTAAACTAGAGACGAGACCGTGTCGTGAGCAGAGATTCGACACTTCATTCGAACTCCAAAACGTTCCCGGGGTTCCTGAACACACCACCCTGTCAACGAACGGCACCGCCCTTCGGTAAGGCTCCACTCTGATCCTGTGACCTTTCATGTGTTCCAGGGAGAAAAAGGCCGATCTCTGCCGGGACAGAAAGGAGACGAGGTACCGTTACTGTCCACGCCCCCCTTGGTGACACCACCAGAGGAGGCATCTCCAAAGATCTCCGCTGTTAACTGTCCAGACCCTCAGTTTTGTGTGTGACCCACAGGGAGAGCAAGGCCCTCAGGGGCCTCCGGGGCCCTTCGAGTACGTCGACCCTCCGGAAGACTTATATATCAAAGGAGAGAAGGTGGGCAGGGCTCGGGCAGCTTCAGCCAATGAGATTGCAGCTCACACATGCTGTGTACTGGGGTGGATTGAAAGTCCTTGTTGATGTTCTGGGGCTCCTCTAAGGTTCTGATTTTGCGTTCTTGTGGTTCTTCAGGGTCAACGTGGGCCCAAAGGGGTTTGCGGCATTCAGGGGCCAATGGTAAGTGTGAGACCAAACCCTATCGGGCCGAGCAAACATGTGGAACATCTGGATCCGGGTTCTTCTGGAATGTTTTATGGAGAGAAACAAAGCTGATATGTGATTTCAGGGTTCAGATGCTCTTCCTGGAATCAAAGGAGAGATGGGGATCGTGGGGTTCCCCGGTGCCCGGGTGAGGGAACCTTCTCTTTACATGCTTTATGATTGGCCCTTAGAATCCAGGAAACCCAGTGGAACCTGCAGAGTTTCCATTAGAGATGTGTTTGTGGTTCCAGGGGTTCTCTGGAGGTCCTGGTCCACCTGGACAGAGAGGATACAAGGTGAGTGCGTGGACCGAGGTCAGAGGTCAGCTGTGTCGCATGAACTGCTTTGCAGTCGGACAAATCGACTACCCTCACCCTGGGGTTGTGCTAACTCTCGTCGCTAACGTCAATGCTAATTGAACCTAATTCCCCAAACCTCAACTCCACTTTGGTGATAACGCCCCAAATTTTCAAGATGTATCACCAAAAGAGACCAAGGAATGACTACGCAGAGGACTCGATGCTAATATGCTAAGACAAGGCCTTCTAAATTAGCAAAAAAGCAGGCAAACGTTTGACAGGATGTTGGAAGGAAGGAGCCAGTGATGGCCGACATCGATGGGACTGTAATTCATCGTACTCCAATGACTGCAGCCTGCAGTCTAAAAACAGGAAGTACTTCCTGCGGCTCACTGGTACAGTTCGTGACCCCTGAAAGACGAGGAACACGTCGGTCCAAACAGACCAGAACCACAATGTCCAAAACATTCAGCATCTCCAGCTTCCCAACTCATTGTGACACTTCTGTTCAAATGTCACTTGAGAGCTCCAGAACTTGCTCGAGGCCACCACGGTGTCCTCCTCAGAGCCCCTCAGACACCCCTACTTCACCTCAGCAACCAGCAAAGACGTTGGTCTAATGCTATGTGTGATTCTGTTCTGGCAGGGAATTGTGGGAAGTCCAGGTCTCCCAGGTTTAATTGGCCGAGAAGGTCCAAAGGTTGGTTTTTTTGTTTCTTCTCAAACATCTTCTCTCTTCTTCCCCCTCACATAAACACAAGTGTGATGGACTTTCCTCAGTCCCAGTTTGCTGCAGGAAAGGTCTTCTCTGAATGCTTCCCATGACTGCTTCCATGATGTAACGTGACTGTTTGCTCCCAGGGCATGATGGGAGATCCAGGTCAGAAAGGTGTCCCTCGGGACGTTGAGCTCGTCTACACAGGTATGATATCATTTACGAAGGTCACTACCATTGACGGCAAGTTCTGTAATTTTTCTGAGGAAGCAAGGAGAAGAAGAAGATGAAGAAGTTCACTTCAAGATCGAAACACCGAGGGCTTTTCTGTCAGACCTGATCTCCTGCTGGGTTTGGTCTGTTGCATCACAATCGGGCGTCTCAAACTGCTCCATCTATTTCTAGGTGACATTGGTGATCCTGGAAGTCCTGGACCAAGTGGCCCCCCAGGAGATATGGGGCTGATGGGAATTCGCGGGCCCCCAGGGGTCGCTGGGAGATCCATCCCTGGTCAGTCACCGAAGCAGGAGGACATACTGTAGGTCCGAACCTGAGCGAGCCTTTTAATCAGGTCCTCTCCTTCTGTTCAGGGACAGTGGGTGCTGTCGGCTTAATTGGTGTTCCAGGTTCTCAAGGTGACAAAGGTGATCCCGGTCGGGGCTTTTTAGATGGACCCGCTCCTGGAGAACCTGGAAAACCAGGGCGACCTGGACCCAGAGGACCAAAAGGAGAATCAGGGAGTCCTGGTACCGAAACCCCGTCACATGCCGCAACATGACATCTGTGATGTCACCTCATTGTCAGGGTTCACTTCCCCTTCTCTCCCCAGGTTTTTATTGTCTTCCTGGGGTCCCTGGTGGATCCGGAGAACCAGGTGGACGGGGGCCCCTTGGACTCCAGGGTTTCCCAGGATATAAAGGTCAGTGTCTGAACTCCAAGGGACTCCTTGATTAATGGACAGATACTTCATAGACTCATGAGAACCTTGGTGGCAGCGGTGCCCTGAAAGTCTGACACGTTTCCCTGTCACAGGGTGGTGTCCTGGTCCCTCCTCTGAATCTTGACAGAGATGCTTCTCCGTCCACAGGTCGTAATGGCGACTGCGCTTGTGGCCCCTCCATTGAAATTAGGGGCAAACCCGGGCCGGAGGGGGACCAGGGATTTTCGGGATTCCCGGGCCTCACCGGTGCCCCGGGACCGCGGGGAGATACCGGTTCACTGGGAGATGTTGGCGTGAGCGGGCAGCAGGTGAGGTCCTTCTCATCTGGTAGGAACCAAACAGAATCAGAGATTCAGTGTCTCATGGGCTGATTGCGTTTCAGGGTCTGAGGGGCTTCCCAGGGGTTACAGGGTTCAAAGGTCAGAAGGGGGATTTCACTGTGGTGGATTTTAAAGGTGAGTTTATCGACCACCTGCTCTGATGACCTTTGACCTTCGACCCTCTACATGTAGAGCAGGTCTGTAAACATCTGCAGAGTTCTGTGAACTGATTCTTCGAAATGGACTCTAGGTGCAAAGGGGACGAGGGGTGTGCCGGGTCCTGAAGGGAGACAGGGTCTCTCGGGGAGAAGAGGGAATACTGGGACCCCCGGGGCCCCTGGAAGTCCTGGCCCCCAGGTCAGTCCACCTCTTTGCTGGTTTCCTCTGGTGGCACTTTTCGGACAAAGAGCCGTGGTGACGCTGTGAGGCTTCCAGAGGCCCCTATGAGAACTATGCCGATCTCCAGATGCATTCTTCTGTTTTCAGGGTGAAAGTTTCTACAGCTCTCTGGGTGACAGGGGCTTCCCCGGCCTCCCGGGGCCAAAGGGACTGTCGGGACCTGTGGGGCCCCGAGGATCCGGTGTAGTCGGAGCTATCGGCATACGTGGGAGCCCTGGTGCCACAGGACCACCCGGCTTCCCAGGCCCCCCAGGCCCCAAAGGTGTTAGAGGTAAAAGCCGCATCCTCCTGTCACCTCGCTAACGTTGATGGTCACTTCCTGTTTGACTCTTCGTCTTTTCTTCAGGAGACACACTGCCCTGTGTCCCCCGCAACCCTGGGGCCGCAGGAGAGAAGGGAGAGACTGGAAGTCCAGGTCTGTCTCTCTGCCTCTGCTTGTCCGTCTCTTTGTTTGTTTGTCTAAAACCCCCACCTGCCCCCAGGTCTCCCCGGCCTCCGCGGTCCTCCAGGATTCAGTGGGGTCACTGGACCTGATGGACCCAAAGGAGATAAAGGACAGTCTGGACTTCCTGGACCACCAGGACGACAAGGTACCCGCAGATATCAGATAAGGGTTCTGGGGTTGGAAATCCGTATCGCCTCATAACCATCACTGACTGTGCCCTACAACCTCCAGGACCACCCGGGTCAGTTGGCGACACTGGAGAGGAAGGACCAGAAGGATTCAGTTACACCGGAGAACCCGGTATGTCCCTTTGACTCGGGACCTCACAGATAACCCTGGACTCCAGTCACTCAGCAGACGGCATAGCAGCTCGTAGGTCAGAACATGCCAGAGAGACTCAACTTTGTACCGTCACCAGGTTCCCCGGGGACGCTGGGTTCTCTTGGACTTCGGGGACCGACTGGGGACTCTAAAGTGGGACCCTCTGGACCCATTGGCTTCCCGGGACCGCTGGGTTCTCAGGGGCCCAAAGGGGTCCCTGGTCCCCCCGGAGAAGAGGGACTGCAAGGTAGGTGATGAAGCTTTGTCCTTTTGAAATTGTGGAAGACGTGTCAGGCGGACGTGTTGGTCTCAGGTAGTTTGATGATGTGGTGAAAATAAGGGACAGAATCAGATGATTCAATTGTGGGCTTCTTCGGTTCTTCGGACGAATCACGTGTTCACATGTGAACCGAACGTGTCAATGACTTGATTTCAGTGAAGTTAAGTGATTGTTTTGTTTCAGGGGCCCGAGGTCTAGTGGGGAGCCTGGGGTTGAAGGGCCAGAGAGGACAAGACGGGGCCTCTGGTGTGACAGGGCGCCCCGGCCAAAAGCCAGACCGTTGTGATGGAGGGAAACCTGGTCCCAGAGGCCCCACGGGCCCTCAGGGACCCACTGGGCCACCAGGTACACTCCGGTCCCAAAAGATGCTCAATTTACTGATTCTTATTTGATGTGAGGTTTTTCTCCACGCCGCCCGACCTTCGACTTCATGATGCTTGTACTCCGTTCCTCTCAGGATTTATGGGAGAGAAGGGGGACATAGGGACAGCAGGTTCTCCAGGTTTTGGATCCCGTGGCCCTGTTGGTAAACCAGGGTCTCCAGGTACCCCTGGTTACCCGGGACCTCAAGGCCCCCCAGGGGCTACTGGAGACTCTGGACTGGCGGGGGCCAATGGTCTGAAAGGTGATGGTCCCCTCATGTTTTCATGACCTTCATGTTTTCATGTACATGAACACCTCAAACAGCAACTGAAAATCCTTCTGGGTGACTCAGGTGTGATCGGACCACTGGGCAGAGTCGGAGAGCCGGGCCCCCAAGGTCAGAGCGGTGCCCCTGGAATTCCAGGAAGTCCTGGAGAGAGGGGTTTGCAAGGGCGGGATGGAGCTCCAGGTTGTGAAGGCTCGAAAGGACTGAAAGGTAAGCTTTGGTGCAAAGTGGGGTCCCCAAACCCCCCTTGATCTTTTATGGGCCTTTGAAAGTCTTTCAAGGGTGCCTGAGGCTCATTTATGGATCTATTGAGGTTCTCTAGTGCAATGAGGAGTCCTTTGATTTCCCTTTTATTGATACAAAAAAAAATGTGGTGACAGAAGCTAAACATGATCTTTGGCCAGGGGCCCCTGACATCCAGACTAACCCCAGGTCCCATGTGTCCTTGCAGGACCAGAAGGGCCTACAGGACCCCAGGGAGAGACAGATGTCATCCTCATCAAAGGTGTAAGAGGAGATCAAGGCCCTTTAGGCTTCAGCGGCTTCCCGGGTCCTCGAGGTCTGAGTCAGTTACTATTGGGACAAATTCTCAGGGTGACGGATGGATGAGTCGTTTTCAAACACTATAACCTGCGCCCCTCCCACAGGGAACAGAGGTGTACCAGGCACTGCTGGTAGGCCGGGGTTTCCAGGGATCAGTGGCCCCCAGGGCATCGTCGGGCCCCCTGGGCCCTCAGGGCCCTGCGGCAAACCAGGTCCCCCGGGATCACCTGGACGTCCAGGACCTCCGGGCTTCATCGGCTTTCCCGGCGAGACAGGAGATCCGGTAAGATCTCAGGTCAGGGTGAGGACATGAAACATAGCCGTCCGTGGCAAGCAGCGAATGTCCTGAGTAGACACAGGATCTCGACTTAATCTATGTCTTTGGTGTCCTGGTCCTGGTGTCCCTTTCCTTGAGCAGAAGTTGAGCAGAGATTGTGTCCCCCTATCGTTTGGGGTTGCGTGTCTTACCGCTCGACTCGTTCTGTGACTGTACAAATGTGCTGCTCGGAGCCCGCAGCGACTCCGCAGTTATATTTGGGGGCTTTGGATGGAAAAATGAACGTTCGATCTGGGATCAAGATGTTTGCCGGTCTGCCGCTGTTTTGACGGGTCATTGGTCCATGACCCCTGTCTGACCCCGGCCCACATTTTATCGGTGCAACCCTCTGCTGGCAGGGTGACCTGGGATGCCCCGGTCGGTGTGGAGAATACGGTCGTCAAGGATTCACAGGACCCAAAGGTGAGACCTGCTGGCATGACCTGACAGGTTTAGTGGGGAAAGAATTCCTTTTCCAGACAAACAGAAACATGCAATTGTGTGTTTTCAGGTGAAAGGGGCGACTCTGTGGGATCTCCTGGTCCACCTGGAGACAGAGGACACTCTGGAGACTTTGGCGCCCCAGGTATCTCAAGCTTTTCCCCTTGATTCAGTGAAACCGTCTGCCGGCTGAAAGTGAAGGGGTGAATCAGTTCTGAAAGTCCATGCTGCTCTTTCAGGTGTACCTGGACCCCGCGGGGACTCTGGAAGTGAGGGCCTTCTAGGGCCTCCAGGAAACAGAGGATGCAAAGGCGACCCGGGTTCCCGTGGAGAACCTGGTTCACCAGGTAAAGATACAAGTCAAACCAGGCTAATCCATACACAGGACTGAATTCAGCCTGGTTGAGTTGGTGTTTGATGGTCTATCTGTGTCCATCAGGTGTGGACGGTCCCTCAGGTCCCAGAGGTCGACCAGGGGTTCCAGGTCTTCCTGGTAATGCAGGTGCTGATGGTCCTCCGGGACCACAGGGCTGCCCAGGACTCCAAGGTCAGGAGCATCCAAGAAATATGTTTTTGTACAAGATTCACAACTTGGCTTTCCCTTCAGATTTGAAGTTTTGATCAGGTTTAGGACCAGGTTCTATCAGAGAGAACAACCCTAATGACCTCAGATGTTTCTACGACGAGGAGGATGGGGGCAAGAAGTAATGTGTCAGATGTCCTACGAGTCGTATCGGACTATAGAAGGACTCATCACAGATGTCCCCCCATTGTCGGTTCTGTAGGCTCATATTATTGAGCTCCAGCACACTCACTTAGCATTTCTGGTTTACGATAGGTCCTCCTGGACCACTGGGACTTCACGGACTGGACGGTCTGAAAGGGGTGAAAGGAGACATGGGTACCAGAGGTAAGAATCTCCAGCCTTTGCTGACAGACAGAAGACGCCTGCTCTTATGTGTCAGTTCGTGAATAACCTTGTCGGTCCATCTCTTCAGGTCTCGGTGTGGTTGGTCCTCAAGGCTCCCAAGGTGTTCCAGGTGATAAGGGCCCTCTTGGTCCTCCAGGACCGTCTGGTTCATCACAGACTGGGCCTCCAGGACCTCAGGGCCCCTCTGGACCCAGAGGTGTGCTGCGAAAGATTCTCGGCAAGTTCAGGTTGTTCAACTCAGCGCGGCGGTTTCTGTGACATGTCTTCATACGTTGTTATAGGACCTCCGGGGGTGCGTGGACCTCCAGGAAAACCTGGACCAGACTGTAAAGGTGTAATCCAAGGGCCCTCTGGTGATCCTGGCTCCCCTGGAACAGATGGACAACCAGGTCAGATCATTGAATCAACATAAAAATGAGTCAGCGAGGAACTGACTTCAGTGAGTGACTCCTTTCCTGTAAACGGTCTTTCAGGGAGTCCTGGTGACTTCGGGGCGCCTGGTCTCAATCCCCCGGTGCCGGGGGATGAAGGAGACAACGGGGACCCCGGATGCCAAGGGCCAAAGGGAGAAAATGGATCTCCAGGACTCACGGGACTGCTGGGCGTCAGTGGGACTCCAGGGGCCAAAGGTGAGATTTCCTGAAGAGGAACCGTTTAATCCTATCGGATCAGGTTGAGGGACTTCAATGGCCAAGTCAAAGTCTCCGGTTCCTGTTTGACTCCTGAGTCTTTTGTCATCGTGTCTGTCGTCAGGTGAACGAGGCTCTCCAGGCTTGATGGGTCTTCCCGGAAATCGAGGCTCTAGCGGATTCGCAGGTCCTCCTGGGCCTCCTGGACCGAAGGGCTTTCCCGGACCACCGGGTCCAAAGGGGGAACTGGGGAGAGTGTTTAGCTGCCCCACTTTCCCTCCTGGCCCCCAGGGGCCCCCTGGCCCTCAAGGCCCTGCTGGCCCCCCGGGTGTTCCAGGTGCTGATGGAGAAACCGGCCTGAACGGACCAAAAGGTAAGCGATGGGGGGCGGAGGGGGAGATGTCTCTCCAGGAAGGAGGTGGTCGAGGACATTCAAAATAAACTATGTTCCAGGCAAGAAGGGAGACTCAGGGGATGTCGGGCAAATGGGCCCCGAGGGGCCGCCGGGTCCTGATGGGGAGCTGGGACAGCCTGGTCGGCAGGGGGAAGGCGGAACGGTCGGAACCCAGGGTGAGTCCTGCACCTGCTAACCTGTCACTCCGCTTCATCGGGACATGTGACCTCTTCTTAATCAGCTGATTTGCTGAGCCGCTTCCAGTCTGAGTGACAGACAAATCCCAATGACAGGGACGCCTCCAGGTTACCATGGCTGCGGGCCGTCTCTGGAGGTTGTTTCTCTGTCCAGGACCAGAGCGGAGCATTCAGATCTCTGCTCTGATTGGCCCTCCTGGTTGTCCCCCTGATATGTCTGAATGTGTTTGATCCTATGATATAAAACGGCTTCATATTGAACTGGATATGTATGCTTTATATATATATATATATGCTTTGTCATTGTGTATCAGGTGATCCTGGTTCGGTGGGGGACCGCGGCCCCCCCGGGCCCTCCAGGGTCCTGAACTCGGGCTTCCTGGTCGTCATTCACAGCCAGTCGGTGGAAATCCCTCCGTGCCCCGGAGACATGAGGGCCCTCTGGGTGGGATACAGCCTGCTGTACCTGGAGGGTCAGGAGAAGGCTCACACTCAGGACCTGGGTATGCACGCTCACACACACACACACACACACACACACACACACACACACACACCTCACACACACCCCTCCCCGGGTTGACGTGGTAACCTGCTGTCCTCCAGGCCAGGCCGGCTCCTGCCTGCCCGTCTTTTCCACCATGCCGTTCTCCTCCTGTAACATGGGCACCTGCTCCTACGCCGGGCGCAATGACAAATCCTATTGGCTGTCAACCACAGCAGCCGTCCCCAGCGTCCCCGTGGGCGGAGCCTCAATCCAGCACCACATCAGCCGCTGCGCCGTCTGTGAAGCACCATCGACCCCCGTCGCCCTCCACAGCCAGACCGACGAGCAGCCGTCATGCCCTCCCAACTGGAGGAGCCTATGGACTGGATACTCTTTCCTCATGGTGGGTACTTCGAATAATACTGCTCGTTCAAACGCTTACATGTACTACTACTGCTCGTGCTGAAATACTGCTTCTACTGCTGCTGCTACGAGCTGCTACTACAACAATACAATCCTTCAACTTAGAGTCCCAACTCGCCAGGGGCCTTCATTGCAGATACTCCTTCTGGTGCTGCTGGTAGTTCTATGAGTGGCATACTTGTACTCCGCCAAAAATACAAGGGAGGGTCCCCGGGGAGGACCTGTGACTGGGATTGAGTGACTTAAAAGTGGTACATGTAGTACTACTACTGCATATGGTGCTACAAACAGTAGAATAGTGCCGTAACGGTACACCAGCTGCTGGTGATGCTAATACTGCTTCGATAGATACGCAAGTACTAACACTGGAGGTTCACCCATGCAATTTCCGCATGCTAATCGTGCTCCTGGCAAGCTAGCACTGTCCGTGCTGCCGCTCGTCCTGCCCACCGAGGGAGGCAGTGGGTGATGTCATCATGGCGTGTTGTTGCAGCACACAGGCGCAGGTGACGAGGGCGGTGGTCAGTCTCTGACGTCATCGGGAAGCTGCCTGTCGGACTTCAGGGCCCAGCCCTTCGTGGAGTGTCAGGGGCCCCGCGGGACCTGCCACTACTTTGCTAACATCTACAGTTTCTGGCTGACGCGAGCGGACGGGACGGCGGCGGCGGCCAACACCTCGCCCTCCACGCTCAAAGAGGCGCGGCGGCAGCGCCAAAATATCGGGAGGTGCAACGTCTGCATGAAGGCGTGAGGAGGCGCAGCGAGGGGGAAGGACAGGACAACGACGGGACCAGACTGTTTCTCGCTGACGATCGATCGCTGGTCGGACCTGAATAATTAACGGTTGTGTGTTTGACTTGTGTGATGACATCAGCAGGATCAGCCAATAAAAAGCCATCTCATCAAACCCACTAGTTCTTCTGTAAACGTGCGACGGCCATGTTCACGCAGGCGCGTCTCGCCAGGACGCCCCTGAATTTCCGCCATGGACCGTCTCCCGTCTCCTCGCCGCCTTGCGCGACGTCATGAAGGATGCGTCACGTTGCTGTGGTAATGGAGGCCCCCGCGATTAGAGAACCAGACGCCGAGGCCTTGTGATCGTCTCTGTGAGAATCTCAGAAACTCAGTTGTAGCTTATAGATTATTGATCGGTCTGTTAATTGTTGATTTCTCTTTTTGTTATTCTTTGCAAGTGTTCATGTTTCGGCTGCTGTGCCTCGTGGCTCCGCCTCCCTGTGGAAGTGATGGGTGTCACCACTGTTACGCCGACGCTGATTGGATCATGAATGATCTCGGGGCGCGACGCTTCGTTTAAACCTCGCTCCTCATGCGGCGCTGACACCCCGCCAGTCACCGTGGCGACCCTGATCATTGAGCCCCAAAAGAAGAATATCTTAGTTGTGTTTGCGCCCCTGCTGGACAAACTGCTCTTTGGTCCCCCCGGGTGGCCCCCAAAGCAAAGATGTGACCTCATCGCGCCACTGGATCTGATCTTCGGCCCCGAGTCCCCCTTCGGTCGGTGCCTTCTTGTTCCTTCAGGTGACAGTAGGAGCTTCAACATGTATTTGTCCTCGAAGTTCTGGCTTCTCATCGGACTCGGGTCGTCGGTTCAAACCAGACCAGAAGCTTGTGATCGGTTTCGCGCGTAACGCAGGACAACCACTGGTCGGCTCGTCGCGTTGTCTTCCAGGTGGCCCGTCTTGAGAGCTCCGATATTTGTAATCATTCTTTAATCGCAATCTTTGATCGACAGCTGGCCAGTCCAGGTTAAGCCCCGCCTCTCATCCAGTCTCAGCTGTTGTAGCGCCCCATGACCCCCTGAGCAGGACAAGTGCTGAATCGTATGTATGTATGAATGAATGAATAATGGAAACTTTTCCCGAGGTGGACTGGGACCCCTGTTGTGACCAACGAGCTGAGGAGGTGTCTGTCCAAAGATGGAGAAGGTGGCTCCTCCTCCTCCTCCGTCTCCTTGGCGACGTTAGCAATTCAACCGTCAACCGGACGTGTGGACTGACCTCCGCTGGTTGGTGAGCATCGATTTGGAGAAGCGTTCTTCTTCACGCGGCGTCCGTCTGGTCTGAAATGGACCAGGATGAGGAGCCGTTGGGGTTGTAGTGCTAAGGAGGTCTTGCAGAAAGCTGGATTGTTGTACGGTCGCCTCCAGGGTCACCGTGTCTCTTTGTTTCTGCTAGCAAGTCTTCTGGCGGGGCAGCGTCTTGGTGCCCCCCGTGTTTGGTCGCCATCGCCCGCTGTCTTCTTCTGCTGCCGTGGTTTTCTTGGATGGTCTGAACTCAAGCATGCCTGTTCCCTGAGCTCAGTGGAAAGAGGCGGAGCTAAGAAAGCATTGGAAGCCAATTGTGGAGACCCCAGGCGGACGTTTCTAACTAATGCTGAGGGTGGAGTTCATGTTGAAGGAGGAGGTTCTTTTGTCCTATGGAGGAGGTACTTGGATGTTCTGGCAGGTGCCATGAGGAGAAGAGGCAGGTTGACCATTTAAAGATCGGCATTAAATCTTTGGACTAATTTTGATCTTATGAACTTTCTGGTGCAAGTTTTCCTTCGCTGATCGATGATGGCGGTGGACCGTGACGTGGTCCACCCTGGAGGGGCGGAGCCTAGCCTGGAAGGGCGGAGCCTAGCCTGGAGGGTCCTCTTTTACATACGGCTAGCGGTGCTGTCTTTGTCTCGACATGTGGTTGGATGAAAAAAGAACAAATTCCTTTCGCGCATTCCGTTCAGCTGTTGGGACCTTAGCTTAGCATGGTTAGCAGCAGGGCGGCAGGCGTCTTGAGATGATGCCCCCCGGACTCGATGACCTTTGACCTGCCAGTGCAGAATAACTCGGCCGCTCAGAGCGGGCTCGGCCATTTTGCTCCAGATCTTCATGTCAGTTTCACGTCCCCACGGTGACGGGTTTGGGGTTCAGTCGTCATGGTTACAGGAATAGAGACATAGAGACCTTAACTCCTTCGCTCTGATTGGTCAGCTGGTTTAGACTCTTTACCTGCTGATGCTGTTCTCCGTTGATCCGTGTTGGTCGGTTGTCAGGGGTCCGGAGTTTCAATTCACCGGCGATGAAGAAGTCATAGATCTGCCATGAATCAGCTTCATAGCATTAGCCTTCGCATGCTAACGTGCTAATCAACGCAACGATGGAAATGTGAAGTTCACAAATGTAGTTACATTCGGCTTGAAATCGTTGAGCCGCCGTCGCCAACGGAAACCCGACCTTCTCGTCTCTCCGGTGCTTTTCTAGGGAATCCTTTCAGTGTCCGGAATCTTCTTCCTGTTTCGGTTCCAGACGATCTGAAGCGCTCTGGATCAGCTGACCGGCTGGCTGCTCTCTCATTGGTCAGACACTCAAAGTTTGTCTTCATGTCGTTTTTTTTTTTTTTTTTGTTCAAAGTTTCATTTGTCACATTTTTAACGTTTGATACAAAACAAAGTCGTGTTGAAAACTTCCTCCGGGCGTCTGGAGCGCGTGGACCTCAGCTCCGGGTCCAGGTGTCGGTCCTGGTCCTGGTCCTGGTGCTTCCTGTTCTATCTGTGACTTGTAAATAAGTTTGCTGACCAACTGTAAATGTCTCTGTATTTATTGGTTCTGTTTGATGTCTCTTGATTTGATTTTGGCGAGCCGCCGAAGCCCCGCCTCCTCTCTACTCCCTCCAAAATAAAACGCCCGAAGACGGCGGTGGGATTTCCACAGGATTCCTCGTCTTTCATTGGTCGGTTGACCGGCGGCGTGTAAATCAGAGACCGCAGTTCCAAGCGTGCCCTGCAGGGGTCCGGAGGAGGTCGAGGCTTCCCTTCTGTTGTTTGACATCTTAATCTTTGTAGGAGGAACCTTCTCACTAACATGTGGAACATCTTCTTTTCTGTGGACACAAAGCTTCAATAAACCGCATCAAACGTTCCCCTGGTCTTTCTCTAAGTCCCTCCAGCCCTCCTCCGTCAAAGGTTCACGGCCAGACGCCGCTCTGGGCATCTTCTTCTGCGCCAAGGGTGGGCGGGTGGGAGTCAGCCACATGGTGGCGCCGCTGACGTTGGGTTGTTGACGATGGATGCGCCGATGCCGATGACCAGGGGAACTACAAATATGGCGTCCCAAGCTGTCACTTGACCCGTTCGCAGCACTTCAGCTCTGGCCGAGTGGCGGAAGGTTCTAGCCGACCTCGACCTGGAGGTGGGAGTGGACCTCACATGGCCGCCGCCTGGAGCCACCCTCGCGGAGCCTTCGGCGACTCCTGGTTGACTCCGAAGAGCCCTGGAGGTCACGTGACCGGCCAGATGTTCAACCCAACACTGAGGGCGAGCCTTCTTCCTGGTTCTCACCTCATCTAAATACCCCCCCCTGACCAGGCCCCCCCCACGGTGGATCACCCCCACTTCCCCTGCCTGTCATACACAGTTTCCCCCACGGGGGGCGCTGTTGGCCCATAGCTCCAATCCACGCCTTCGGCCGAAGGTCTCCTGGACCCGGAGGCCGGCCTGCGCCGTACCGGGAAGCACGTAAGAAGGAGTCCCCTGCGTTAGCAGGCGGCGTTCTACAAAGGTCAAAGGTCAACGTCACGCAAAAGAGTCGGGTTTTATTTGCCGTCGCAAAAAAGATGAAGACAAAGTCACACATTTGTTTTCCTCCATAAAAATAAAAGGACTTTCAGTGCAATAAAGACAAGACTCCGCCCGCCGCCCGCGGACGCCACGGACCGGCGGAGGAGGGGAATGGCGCCGCCACGCGATTCCCATGAGCAGCTGATAGCGCTCGGTCCGGTTCCTTCGGATCCATCGCAAATCGATCATGATGTGGTCTTCGCGGTCGAAACCGACCAATCACAAGCCGAATACAGTGAGATGGCGGCGGACTAGTGTTAGCGTAATGTTAGCGTAATGCTAGCAAGTGGCTGGGGAGGGTGTAAACATGGCGTTCGGTCCGTGCCGGCGACGGCGGGGTGGCGGTCTCGCGTGAGACGGGCTGGATGGCGCCCTCTAGTGGCGTGAAGGGGACGGTGGGTGAGACCGACAGCACAGGAGGTGTTTCTTCATCATCGTCGGCAACATGGCCGACGACACGGACAAACTTCACGGGCGGCGGCGGCGGCGTGCTACACGACTGTCACACATCACGATCTGTTCAGGCGTCACGTAGAAAAATAACACGTACAAACACACAAACTCGGAGATCTGCTACACCTGTATGGCCGCGCCTCCCCGCACTCTGATTGGATGCCGGGTGCGTGTGCAAGGATGTAAATTAAAGTGCAGCGCGACTGATTGGCTCGCGAGGTCACTTCCTGTGACCGGCTGAAATGGATAACCACGCGACAGGCGTCGCCATGGCAAAGGTGGCGACCGTCGATCGGCAAGAGCGAACTTTCGGTGTGGTGGGCGCGGCTTATCGGCGGCGGCGCGGCGCTCAGATGGCGGTGTCCCACAACACGGCAGCCGATTGGCCGGCGTGATGGGCGGCAGGCGGAGCCGAGTAGGGGGGCGGCTGCTTCCTCCTCCAGCTGGGCAGGATGGGCATGCTGTCCTGCTTGCACAGGTTCTTCTCCGGCCGCCGCCGAACTCGGATCTCCCGACACAGAACCCGCTTCTTCTCGATGGTCTCCATCATGGTGGCGTCCCCGTACAGCCACGGCATCTGGGGACGACAAAACGCGTCATTGGCCGCTCCGTCAGCAGCTGTCAATCAGCTACTCTCAATCACCTGTCGTCATGCAACGGCTTGCGATCATCTGTCAATCATCAACTGTCAAGCATCAGCTTTTGCCCTGGAGTTGTCAATCATCCGCTTGTCATTGTCAACTGTCTTCCATCATTTGTCAATCATCTGTCATCCATCAGCCAATCAATCATCTACCAATCAATCATCTGCTGTTAATCATCTGGTGTCCATCATCAACTTTCAATCGTCTGTTTTTCATCCACCAGTTGTCAATCATCTGCTGTCAATCATCAGTTGTCAAGCATCTGCTGTCAATCATCAGTTGTCAAGCATCAGCCTGTCAATCATCTGCTCTCAACCATTTGCTGTCAATCATCCCTTCATTAATCATCAGCTGTCAATCATCCCTTCATTAATCATCAGCTGTCAATCATCTCTTCATTAATCATCAGCTGTCAATCATCTCTTCATTAATCATCAGCTCTTAATCATCTGCCTGTCATCAGTTCCTGTCAATCATTCATTTGCTGTCTGCTGCTGACTGGACTTCCAGACCTTTTCTTCAGGATCTTTCTCACCCACTCCAGTGTTGCAGGGAGTGGAACTTCTACGCTGGGAGATGTTCTCCAACATCTTCCTGAGCTCGCGGGGTCTCCTGGTGGCTGCAGAGATGGACTCACCTACTGGCGGGGGGGGGGCAGACTCGGGGGGGGGGGGGATTGTAGGTTGATGCTGGAGTGACCCCGGCAGGACACCCTAACGTTATCCCTCCAATCTCGAACCCTACCCGCGTAACG
>CAAKHD010009265.1:51593-67136 GCA_901007705.1 Fistularia tabacaria | reverse complement strand
AGGTGAAGAAAAATAGGGAAATTTTTAAAAGACTGATAGACTGTGTCATTTTTTTGGGCAAGCAGGAACTTTCATTTCGGGGACACGATGAAAGCGCCGGATCTAAAAACAGAGGAAACTATGTGGAGCTTCTTTCTCTCATTGCTGAGAGCAACACGGATTTACATTACCACCTTTCCACTAATAATGCGTTTCGTGGGACGTCTGTTTCTGTCGAGCGGACATTTTCAGCCCTAAAGCGAATTAAAACTTATGCCAGAAATACGACAGGACAGGCTCGACTTTCAGCATCAGCTTCGATGGCGATAGAAAAGGACTTCTTGATGGAACTGAAACGCTCGGATAATCTGTACGACAGAGTAATTGAACTCTTCTTGAGGAAAGAAAGGAGGATGCATTTTGTGTACAAATAATCAGTATTTTTGGTGAGTAAAATGTTGCTATTTTACTAAATAATATTGCAATTTTATGAGGTTATTATTGATGCTTTTTTGAATGTGTGTAGCAGCTGTAGCTGCGGTAGAAGGAGACTTGTGCACCCCGGGTTTGTTTCTTCAGCAAAGGCATTTATTTTGGCTACACGAGTTGTTTGTCTGCGATGCAACGGCTCTATATACTGCATTTCTGCATAATAAGATGGTTTTATAGCCATAAAATAGTTATTGAGGGGTGGATTGAATCAGACGGAGCACTACTGAAGGCTTAGGTGTGAAATGCACGGCCCGCCACTGCCTAGACCTCTTGACGAAATCTTCTCGCCGTGGCAACTGGACTTGAATTTCTTCACTTGAAGACGTTTCACCCCCTCATCCGAGAGGCCTCTTCAGTTCCTCAGAGCGGAGAAGATTTCGACAAGAATTCACCATGTCCTGGATGACTGAGAACCTCCACAGACAGATATCTGTAGGCAGATATCCACATGCAGTACCGGCACTGGCCACCAGGAGGCCCGGTGAGCGCTCTGAATAATCCCTGCTTTTTGCTGGCTGATTCATGTTCTAAATAGAGTTCATGATGGGATGGACAGGAGTCTGAAGAAGAAAAAGCCTCGCTGTGTGCAGCCAATGGCGCTCCGAGCGGATTCCAAGAATCGCCCTCTAATGAATTGTTTTCCGCTGAACCCGTTTGTCCTCATGTTCCACTCAGGCTTCATCGAGTTAGTTCCAGCCAAGAGCGTGACTTTCATTTCTGTAAACGGGGACGCTCCGCCGTAACATGTTCCTCATGCTCTTCATATGCGTGGCCCACGGGCCCTCCTGCTGCCACGCACGTTGTGTTTTTAATGCCGCGTATGTGGACCTGGTTAACGCCGGGAGCCAAGTGTCAACCACAGGGGACAGGATGGCATTTTTTTTTCTTCTTTTGTTTTCCCAAAGAAAACTTCTCTGTGTGTAAAAAAAAACCCAGATTTTAAAAAAAAGAAAAGAAAAAAAAAAAATCGGATTTTTATTTTGTCAGTTTCCTATCTAATGAGATTTAACCTCCAAACAAGTAAACAAAAAAATCCAAGAATATAAAAGTGAAGACGACGATTCAACGCTAATTTGTATTATTTTCGGCAAAACCCGGATAAAACCATGAAACGGGAAAAAAAAATGACATCAAAAAAATAACAATGACATAAATTAAAGTATTATTCACATTACGGGAATATTTACAAATTACACTGTTCTATCGAACAATTACAATAAAGGCGTTCATTGTACAGCAAGTGTGTGTAATTATGTATATACATGTAAATGCATTTATTTTAAAAAATAATACAATCAATATAGGGAATATGAATATTATAAGTGTTAAAGGACTGAATATAACCGATCATCTGCAGCATGTGTGCATGGAATATATATTTTGAATATTACATAAATAAAATTATAAATGATATGTCAAAAATAATAACTGATAATGTAATTGAATTTATACTGTATATGATCTAACTACATAAATATTCATTGTAAAAATATCAACGTGAAATATAAATATAAATATATATATAAATATATATATATATATATATATATATATGGACTAAAACTGACAGTTATGACAGTAGTTATGACTGAACATCTACGTGTGTGTGTAATAACATGTATTATAATTATATAATATACCATTATATGTAACAAAAAATCATATAACTAATATCATATCATATCTACAAAATATCCTAAATACATCATAAATATGTATAACGAAAAAGACAAATCATTGAATGTTATTCATTTACAGGGGATATGACTGAAGTGTTTGTCAAATAATATGTATTTTATTATAATTACAATTATGATTTTATGTAATAAAAATGATATAATAAATACAATCTAATTATGTATTAATAAAACATATAAAATAAATACAACATAAATATGTGCAGTAAAAATTATGGATAATAGAATGTTCTTTATTTAAAGGGAATATGTCTGAACATCTACAGTGTGTGTGTGAAATATATATATCACTATCAATACATAATATATCATTATATGTTATAAAAAATATAAGAATTGCAAAATAAAAAGATCAGATAAAAATTACACAAAAATTACACAAATAGAA
Source organism: Fistularia tabacaria (assembly GCA_901007705.1). Taxonomy (NCBI): domain Eukaryota; kingdom Metazoa; phylum Chordata; class Actinopteri; order Syngnathiformes; family Fistulariidae; genus Fistularia; species Fistularia tabacaria. The sequence continues at coordinate 64,580 of CAAKHD010009265.1, read as the reverse complement.
TATTCGTCATTGTAAGGGAATAAACATCTGCGGCGGTTTTGTGCGCGCGCCCGAGGAGCTCTCCGGGATGTCGTGCCCGTGTTTGTCCACAGGGGGGCAGTGTTGCACAGTCGACACGCCTCCTGGAACCCTGCACCTTCTCAGGCCGCCGCCCTCTTGGGCGATAAACCTGCGATTCAGGAAGTTGGGGGGGGATTTCGAATCCGCTTGATGCGTGTCAACTCAAAGGTGTTTGGATCGACACGGCGTCAGACGAAAAAAGAAAAGTTGGGGAGAGAGAGAGAGAGAGAGAGAGAGAGAGAGAGAGAGAGAGAAGCTTCCGGAGCGCCGCCGAGACTGACAGCTCTCTGGCAGCCACACCTGTCAGTCTCATCTGCTGCCAAGCATCAGCGCTGCCGAGCGGGGCGATTCCCTATTTTCGTCTCCACGGACGTCAGCAGCTCGGCGCTGGCACGACCCACTGACGTGGAACGATCCCCCCCCCCGCCCCCCCGCGCTTCCGTCCCCCTCTCCTCCTCCAAAAATAGGACGCCCCATCCCAAACTTCCTCTCCTACCAGACGCCGGATGTTCTCGGGGACAACGTGCATTTTCGATAATTGAAGCAATGTTCGTGGGGAAGTTGTTGTTCTGCAAAAGTGTGAGATCGCCGGTTTTGTCCTGCAGACGGACGCTGCAGTGAACGGCATCCTGCATTTAAAGGGCAACACGTGTGCGCGCGCGCGCACACACACACACACACACACGGATAAGGTCGTGTTAGCATGGCAACAATGGTCATACAGACATTTACGTGTTCTGGTTCTGGCCACGATGCTATGCTATGTCTGTGTGTGAGACAGACGGAAGGAATTAACCACGCCTTCACCTCTGATCCAACATGGAGGACGGCAACGCCTCAAAGACTAATGTAGCGTGTTAGCATGTTAGCCTGACACCTGTGGTTTTCAACTATTCTCAGAGCTGCATTTTCAGTGGAAGTTCTTTTTCTCCCTGCAGCAGGAGTGTGTGAATGTGCGAGTGTGTGTGTGTGTGTGCTTCTTTTCTTGCGCATCATCACCACTTCTCCAGTTAATCACATCATGATTACATAATGCTCCATTTGGGAATCTAAATTAAAAAAAACAAACAACCGGCCTCAGCGGCAGCTGGCTTTCTCAAGCCCGAGCGCTCGCCGGCGAACTGTTCACGGCGCCGCCGCGCCTGACAGCGGCACTCCCGGGAACCGGCGTCGCCAATCCGGCGCGGACTTCAGTTCCTGCTCGGGAGTGTTTCCACGCTCGGGCGGTTTTAGCGTCATCCCAGCTGCTCCTCGCGTCTCGGACGGGGGCAGACGGCGCCGTGGCACCAGTTCTCCGCTAGATCCACGTTTGCTTGGCTAGCTGTTTACTTTGGTGGACGTGTCCATTGTGAACAGAGGTCTTTTGGTTCACACTCGGAGTGTGTGTGTGTGTGTGTTTTTAGGTAAAAGTGGCGGCTGTCCACTTATTTGATCTGTGACCTCGGCAGTCTGGAGATTTCGATATAATGATGTCGTCTCTGAGCACAAAGGAAAACATGACTCATCTTTTTTTGCATTTATCAAATATTTCTGTAGCTTGTTGATATATATTTATATATATATAAACATACTCTCAGATGGTACCTAAAAATTGTCAACCCTGTCCAACAAACCATCTGAATTAGATTTGAAAAGAAAATAACTAATTCTTTTTGAGGGGAGAAGAACAATGCTAGCTACACTCTGTAGGTTAGTCTTACGTCAATCATTATCGAGCCATTGTTGACACATCAGTCATAATCGAGTCTTTGATATGTAAATCATTGTCGAGTTGTCATTATGTCATTCAATGTCAGGTTGTCATTATGTCAATCATTTTTCAGTCATTGTTGAGTCATCATTATGCCAATCATTGGAGTTGTTACTGGTCAATCATTGTCAAGCCGTCGTTATGTCAAACTTTGTTGAGTCGCGGTGTCAATCATAGATGAGTCGTCATCGTGGTGTCAATCATTTTTGAGTTGCCATTGAGTCAATTATTGCCGAGTCGTCATGTCAATCATTGTCGAGTCATCGTCTTGTCAATCATTATTGAGTCACCATTACGTCAGTCATTGTTGAGTCGTTCTTTTGTCATTGGTGAGATGCTGAGTCGCTGCTATTCCATCAGTTTATGCTGAGTCATGGTGGTCAAGCGGGTCCCGGTTGAATTGCGGTCATTCCGTCGGCCGTCGCTCAGCGGTTGCAGCCTCGGCCTCAGAGTTGTGACGCGAATCTTCGCTCCGCAGCTGATTTTTCCACCAATCACGGTTGACAACGGTGACGCGTCGCTATATTTCCAGTTTATCTAGTTGTCTCTTATGGCGGCTGCTCTCCCTAAATTACGTCACGCGGTTTAATGGCCGTCTTCTCGCGACTTTAACTCCTTCCGACGAAATTTAATCAAGTAAAGAGAGAATCTGGAGACCGGCGGCGTCAACAAGGCCCCCTAAACAATGTAAAACTATACACTTATCATAAATTATCCATCATGGGACATAAATGTTGCTTTTAAAACCGGCCGTCCCTGCCAGCTCAGCTGTGCTCCCAGTGGGAAAATAAAAATATATTAAAAAAATGTTAAAACATTTTTTTTTTTTTTTTAAATCGTCTGTTTCCCGCCGCTGGCCGACGTTCACCTGTTGCAATTGGACCAGCGGTCACGTGACCGGCGAGGAGACCCGCTCCGCTGCTGGGAAAACAACCGACCGCCGCGTAAATATAATCTATCTGGACAGGAGGAAGCCAAGGTATTTTACTGGAAAGACCAGGGATGATGTCATCCTTTCTCTGTCACACACACACACACACACACACACACACACACACACACACACAAACACAGGGACAACCTTGCCTGGCTATAATTTCCCTATATTTGTAGGGACCGGGATCATTGACTTCCTATGTAGATTCAAAATGGAACAAAAACCTAATCCAAACCGAGAAAAAACTATTTGGATTATCTGGACCGGGGGTCCATCATCTCGGTCCCCACAAGCTTCAACCAGCCCAATGACACTCCAATGTTCAATTCCCCCCTGGTGTGTGTGTGACTGTGTGTGTGTACATACCTTGTCCAGTTGGTTGATGCCTTCCTCCACGCAGCAGATGGAGGCCACGGTTCTCAGAGCATGGGCGTAGAGGTCCTTGAAGCGGTCCTGCCTGCAAATCTTGAAAAGGGCCACCACAGCGCCCTCCTGTGGAGGGAGCAAAGAGTTCACTTGTTGTCAACAGGACAAGTAGTTTCCGGCAACTCGAGGCCCTGTCATGATGGGGCCAGTGGTTATTCCTCCATTCATTCACTGTCAGTTCAGCTCAAACGGGGCCTCAGGGTGCTGGAGCCAATTACAGCTTATGAATAAATGAAAGGCGGGGTTTAACAGGGACAGGTCACCTGTCAATCACATGTAGAGATATCCAACCATTCACACTCTCACCCATAGCTACGGGACTGTAGGGGGAAGATGGGGGTTGTGGGCGGCGTTTTGACAGCACAGTGGCGGCAAATTTCTGCAAAGCCGTTTAAAATGCGATGCTAAACGCACCGATAATGGAAGCGACTGTGGAACCTACTGCCCGCCCCGTGGTTTCTTGTCGCCCAAGAGCCAGAGCGGGCTACGTGTGGCGCCAACATGTAGCTCTCCCGCAGGTTGAATTCCAACAAACAGCGGATGACGATTTTTGGTTGTGCTCAGCAACAACTTCCTCCTGCCAATCGGTGGGCGTCAGTCTGTCCTTCTCTTTCTCATCCAATCAGCCGAGGCAGAAGTACAAACCAGTCACCAGGTACTATCCTGAGGTGACCCGAGAGTAGTGGCGTGGAGTGGAGTAGTGGTGGAACCACGTAGTCAGAAACATTGAAGGTCCCATGGTGTCAAAGATGAGTCATCCAGAGAGGCCAAATCAGGAACAACAAGCTCTTGCTTTTTATTTTTAAATGCGAGGAAGTTCTTCGTCATCGGTTATGCATCGTTGCGGGAAGTTGATCCCGAGCCGGGGCCTGAATGTTCTCCCCCCGGCAGCCGGGCCACATCACTCGCATTCTTTTGGTCACTCCGTTTTGCGCGATTAGCCCACAGTGCTTTTGTCGGTTACCACCAGATGGAAGAGGGGCCGGGCTCTGGCGCCGGGTTCCAAACCGCCAACTCTCTGCCTTGCGTCACAATCAAGTCTCAAGGATGTCTCCAACTTTGCGCCCGGAGCCAATTTGACCCTGAGATCTAAAGCATCCTATGGGGCGACACCGGAAGGGACCATTAGCCGAGATCATGTCGGATTGAAGCGAAACAAGTATATATGTTTCATGAGAGGAAACCATTGAGAAAGGAAAAGATTGGGGCCACCGTGGCCTGACAGTGATATTACACCGGGCGTAAACAAACACAAATAGCCGGCGCGGTGATGCCAAGCCGCCGCTAATGCAGAGAATAAACAACCATTGCTTGCAGGTATTTATTTGTAGTCCTCGTGAAAACAGACAGTGACCCGGGAGGAGGTAAATACAGCCATTATCCTAATAAGGCCATTATTCTGGCCTGGAATGTCCCGTACGCTAGCGGCTTAGAGTGGCTCATCATCCCGTCCTCCGACACGGACGCTTTTTTTTTCCCCGCCTGTCTACGCGTGACGTAGACGTTTTCATCATCCGTCACGAGCCTTGGCAGGGACGAGACAGACGACCGGAGGCTGGGTGACGTATCTTCCAGCTTCACGGCTCCTGGTAGTTTTGAACCTGCGGAGATGTCGGGACACCTCAAGGTAACAAGGTTGCTGGTTCCATTCTCACTAGGTTCTCCTGGCTGGGTTCCCTTCATCTGGTCTAGCCTGGGTTCTCTCCATTTACAGTCTCCAGGTTCTCCATGTCTCTCGATGACTGACAGCTGACCTGTCCAGCTTAAACCCCACCCCTTAGCCGGGACGCGAGCTTGGATTGGCCCCGCCCCCCATGACCCCGTGAGCAGGACGAGCCGAGCCTGGGATGAACCACTTTTGATAGTAAACAGACAAAAATGTCCACCAGCGGCGTTCGAAAATAAGACTTGGGATTCTGCGGGTGGGGATGGTCCTCCGCCGCCTCCGTCCTCCACCTCTTTTTTTTTTTTTTCCTCCCCTCCCCCGGCTTCCCCTTCTCACGGATCGCCGAGCACCTCGCCTCCTTGTTGCTTCTGCTCACTTCACCGGCGTCGAACCCACCCCACCCCCCACCCCCGTGCACTAACAACATCATCATGTGCGACGCCTCCCCGCCGCGGCCTCCGCGGGCACGGGGCCCAGCCGCCGTGTAATTTCTTTCCATCTCATAGTTTTATGGAATAGACTCCGCCGCTCCGCTCCGTTGTGCAATGCCTACGCTGATTTTGGGGTGGAGGGTGGAGGGGGGTTGATGTGACAAACGAAAAGGTTGGCGAGGGAGACGGAGGAATGGAGGAGGAGCAGCATGATGGCACATGTGGATGATGGCGATCAGGACGGTTTTCAGATTCATTCATTCATTCATTCATTCATTCATTCATTCATTCATTCATTCATTATCACCACTGCTTATCCTGTACCGAGCGTCGCAGGGCTGGCGGCTCCTATCCCAGCTGTCATTGGGCGAGAGGTGGGGTTCTGCCCGGATCAGTCGTCATGGAGACGTACGACCATTCACCCTCGCATTCACGTGTCGTATAGAGACTTGCAGCCATTCATTCGTTCATTCACACTGCATATAGAGACATAATAATATATTATTATCATGGTCTTTCTTCTTCACACAACCACTAACTCTGTCATTCAAACATCATATAGACATAAAACCAAATCACCCTTGCATTCAAACATCATTTACCGACATACAACCGTTCACCCTGTCACCCGCATGTCATATAGAGACTTTCATTCTCTCATTCACACCACATATAGAAAAACATTAATATTGCATATTATCATAATGTTCGTTCTTTCTTCTTCATACAACCACAAACCCTCCCATTCAAACATCATTGAGACTGAAAACCATCCAGTCTCTCATTCGCACAACATATAGAGACACTTTAATGGTATGTATGATTATAATGTTCTTTGTTCTTCATACAACCGTTCACTCTGTCATTCACATGTCATATAGAGACTTGTAACCATTTACCCACTCATTCATGTGTCTATGGAGACAACCAACCATTCACCCTCTCATTCACATGTCATAGAATCACATTAATGTCATATATTATAACGGTTGTTCGTCATTCGTCTTCATACAACCCTCTCATTCACACTGCATATAGAAACATTATAACATATATTATTATCATGGTCTTTCTTCTTCAAAAACCATTCAGCCTCTTATTCAAACGTCATTCGCACGCATACAATCATTCACCCTGTCATTCGCACCTCATACAGAAACCTCATCCACACGACCAACCATTCAACCTTTCATTCAAATGTATTGTACAGAGAACCAACCGTTCACCCCGTCATGCACATCAGTTGTTGTAATAAGCGAGCATCCGGCAGGAGTGTCTTCATTTTAAAAAACAGCTAAAGTTATGAGAAAGCTCAGCGAGTCTCCACTTGTCTAACGATTTCTCGAGTGTAGTACCAAATACACCCAGATCCTTAATATGAAGCTAAAGTCTTCCCATTATCATATATTATTTGTAATAAATCCTTATTAATATTCTACAACACTTCTAATAAATACATATCAGCATTTAAATTTTTTTATAAATCAGTAGTAATAATTATGTAATATTTTAATATAAATCCTTATTGATATTATATCTTATTTTTGACAAATCCTTAATATGATCAAAAAATTTAATAAATCAATATTAAGATTAAACATAATTTTAAATAAATCCTTACTGATATATCTTAATTTAATAAATCCTGATTAATATATTATAAAATTATAATAATTCTTTATTAATATGATATATCATCATTACGAATTCTTACTAATTGAAAAAAATTGGATGTAATAAAGAAGTCCGGTTCTGAGCGGTGAATTCTGCCGTTTTAAGATTATTCCCTGTATAGTCTTTCTGTTTATAGCGTTAATTAGCAGTAAGAACTCCCAAGAGAGAGAGAGAGAGAGATGAGCAGAGGAAAGAGAAAACCCCAATTTCAAAAAACTTATTTATAACAAGTCTCTCTGCAGCGGATCATCTTGATTTCGTCGCCGGCGCGTTCGTTTCATCGTCGGGAGGAGCCGAGGCGAGCATTTGAATGGCTAATTGAAGAGTTCCAAAAAAGAAAACGATCATAAGATCAGGAGCCCAGATACGAGTCCGCAGGTACGACACCGCTCCAGAGGCGGCCTGCGTGAAGGTGTGACTGACAGACGGGCGCACGGCGGGTAATTAAAGATGGCGACGGTACGCTCGTCGCGGGTTAGCGAGGCTTTTCATTAGCCGCCGCTGGAATTTGGACGTCGTCGAGCGGCGTGATCAATGCACGCCCCTTATGCGAGCTGACAGTAGTGATCTAGCGATCCGGCAGCAGCGGAGGCGCGCATGTGTGTTTGTGTGCACGTGTGTGTGTGTGTGTGTGTGTGTGTGTGTGTGTGTGTGTGTGTGTGTGCACGCGTGCCACAAGGGAAACTCTTATCAAGAGAACGTCCTGGAAGTGGCCGGCGAGCTAATGACCGATTCAGACGAGCTGTCTGGTTGGGCTTTGTCTCATCTGCCGGTGACAGTGCAGTCGGGAGGCGGGGGAGGGACTCAGGTGTGCACGTCATACGTGCACGAAATGGGCGGAGCTTATCCCGGCGGCGGTAGTGCGCCAAAGACAAGATCACTAAAATCTGGTGAGAAGAGACATCCCTCTCCTCTCCGGAGCTACTCCACATAGCCTTATAGCCCCGCCCCCTCGCCCCCTAGCCCCCAACCCATCACCGCCAGTTAGCTTAGCATAATGCTTGACAGCTTACCCCATGTCTTGGCGCGACTTCTTTAATCTACCCGCTGTTCGGGAGCATTATCTACGTCCCCAAACGGGGAATGAAGCAGCCGGCGGTCCTGTTGCCGCGGCGACATGCGAGCGGCCCCGTACCTTGGCGATGATGCTGCAGAGCTGGGGCCCGTCCTGGGTGAGGGACAGCAGGTTGCTGATGGCGCTGCCAATGGTCTGAACGTTGTCGGACGACTCGATCTGTTTAATCAGGACCTGCCGGGGACGCGTCAGACGTTAGAGGCAGCGGCGTTTCATCGTGTCACGCGTTCAAACACATCAGAACAAATATGATACCAAAACTTATCATATCCTATGGCATTTAATTGGATGTTACTCTTTTCATCAATCATCAATCATATCGATTGACAAACAAGTTCTTTGTGCAATGTGGATCCAATTAGTTTGCACGGATGCTTCGTCGCTCGACTTCGATTTGAGTTGGACTCTGAAGTCCAGGCGACCTTTAGCCTCTTACGAGTCCCAGAGTTCCATTCATCCCAAACCCCCCACGACTCCTTTCAGACTCTAAAACCCACAGCCTTGGAACTTGTATGGCTCGGGGTGGAGGCCCAGTGGCGGTTTCAGTTTCCATCCCCTGGACTTGTTCCTCTGAGGAAACACGACTTGGAATTCGAGAGTAGAAACTTGAACCTTGTCTCCGGGGTTTGGACTCGGGACTTTCACTCTGGACATTAGTGTACCAACACTGGATGTGACTTTGGACCTGGAGTGCAGGGACATGATGCTCAGAGAAGCACCGTTGGAATCAATGCGGTGACTCAAGTACGGCAGTGAAGTTTGGCGACCGAGTGACTCGGAACCTGACTTGAGACATGAATTTGAGGACTTGGGCCTCGACTCAGAACTTGGATCTCCATAAACATGGATTCCATTGAGACATCTTTCCATTCTGCTCGTGTGAAGGGCCCTAGTATGAAGACTCAGATGAATGAGCAAAAGGCTTCAACTCGAGACTTCCACTCCCTGGATATACTTCCCGTCATCCAGGATACCTGTGGCCTCTCAAGAGTCTTGGGGTTAATCTATCCAAAACCCTCAAGGACTCCTTTCAGACCCAAAAACCCACAGTTTTGGGACTTGTGACTTGTATGACTCGGGGATGGGGTCCAAACATTGCTGGCGGTTTCAGTTTCCAAACCCTGGCCTCAATCCTTTGAAGAAACACGACTTGGAACTCAAGAGTAAGGCCTGACTTGTGGGTTTGGACTCGGGAATTTCACCCTGCACATTAGCATCGCAGCCCTGGACCTGACTGCCGACTTGGAGTGCAGGGACATGATACTCGGAGAAGCACCGTTGGAATCGTTGACTCGAGTATGGTGCCAAAGTTTGGGGACAGGGTGACTTGGAACCTGACTTGAGACATGAGCTCTGGACTCAGGACTCGGAACTCGCATCACCGAAAACACGATTTCCATTGCGATAGCTTTCCATTCCACTCGTGTGAAGGACTCGAGGAAGAGACTTGGACTTTGACTCTAGACCCGTGTGAAAAAACGTCGGGATTTGACTCGGAAAAAAGTGCATTTCAAGGAAGCTATGACGTGACTCTCAGACTACGGGAGTCGCCAGTCGCCACGGCAACCCACCTGGATCTCGTTGGCCAGGGCCATGTCGATCATGTTGCTGAACGAGTCGCTGACGTCGGTGAGGATCTCGTGGATGGCGTCCCTCATGGACTTCAGGAAGAACTCGTCATCAGTGTGGAGGCACCTGCGGCAGGCGGGGGGGGGGGGCTTTTAAAAATGTTCTCCATCGATCGGATGCCGAGGATGATCAAATATATTGATAAAGCAGCGGCAGGCTTTCCCCGCGCGACTGCGTGCGAGGCGGACTTACCTCTCAGTGATGTTTGTCAGCTCCATGCACTTCTCCAGGAGGGACTTCTCATTCTGCCAAAAAAAAAAAAAAAAAAGTATTGTACTCGTGGGATAAAGGTTCAAAATTATGGGATGTTTGCCCGTTAAGGAAGATATATCATCTATTTATTGATATTATGATATTATATATCAGGGGATGTGACTTTGGCCGTGCAGCCGTGAAGTTATAAAAGGAGACTGTAAAAGGAGAACGACTGCAGACTGGAGGAGGAGGAGGAGGAGGAGGAGGGTGGAACTAGATATAGTACTTTTAGTTTTCAAAAAAATGACTTTTAAAAATAAAGGCTGTTGAACTCAGCAGACTGAATGGCTTTCTGACAGTGTGTGTGTGTGTGTGTGTGTGTGTTTTGCTGATAGAAGCCCGAACACAGATGCTTGCGTTTTCCCTTAAACCAGGAAGTGGCTGCATCTCCAGCATGTGCTGGTGTTGACCTGTAGGGGGCGCCAAACCCCCCCTTTGGGACATTTGGGTTACCATTAAGAAGTGTTCCTTCTCGCCGTCCCCAAAAATGCTCTCAGGTTAAAAGTATTTATTCTAAAATGTCAAAAATTGAATTAATCTGAAATTTGAACATTTCAATGCAATAAATACAAAGCGGCGTTTCCTTGTCGTTGTGAATTTAGCGAATAGCGAAGAACCATCCGGGACAAAGGCTATTTGCGGGACAGACCGGCCTCACCTTCTGCATCTCGGACGGCGTGCTCCGCGCGGCGCTGTACTCGTGCACGAGCGAGCGCACGTGGCAGTTGGCCCGCACGGCCGTGCTGTGGACCCTCTGCCAGCGGCCCTTCTCCAGCCGCTGGAACATCTTGCCCAGCTCGGTGCTGACCACCAGGGCGCGGCGCAGCAGCGTCTGCAGGTTGTTCCTGGCCACGTGGTCGCCCGCCCCGCCGCCGGACGCCACGATCAGCTCCGCCTGCTGGCCGTCCTCCTCAACCTCGATGGGCTTGGCCTGCAGGACGCACATGCATTCCACCTCCGTCATGTGGCGGAGGTCTTCCATCCAGCGCTGGACCGAGTCCACCTGGAGCGTCTGGATCCTGGTGCTGCCGGAGGGACAAAAGGTTCTTCACACCAAATAAACAGAAGCAAACTTTGCTGTAAGAAAATAAATAAATGAATGAATAAAAAAAATAAATACATATATATACATTTATATAAATACACACACACACATATATAAATATATATGTATTTGTATATAAATATATATACACAGTGGCCCATTAAGATACAAATCACTTTATATACAAATTACGACACGCGATTCAAGCTAATTTTATCCTTAAAATACAAAAAAAAAGTTAATTATACCAATTCTATTCCATTCTACAAGAGTGAGAGAATTTTAAATTTTAAAATTCCCGCCGCATCTTCTGAATTGGCGCTGCTCCAACCTTGAAGAGTGTGTTTTGACAACAGCGGAAATAAAAGAAATGTTGGGCTATTGTCAGAAGTTGATGGGTTTGCATTGAGCGAAAACACCCAGAAAAAGTGCAAACTAGCCGTGTGTCGGCCCAATTCAATGACATACGCGTAAGTAATTTCCGTAACATTTGAGAAAATAGGCTAACGCAAACTTCATTAGATCAATTCTTTAAGAAAAGAGTATTATCCAGCAACAGTGATTCAGAGAAAAATGAATCAAGAAACAGAAAAACGAGTGAAGAAAGCTGAAATTAAAAGTAAAATTAAGTAATTAATTATTAAGTTATGATGATTATTAAATTAAAATTCATTCAAGTGTTTTGTAATGTTAAGTTAATTTTAATCTAATAATCATCATAATTTTATTGATGATGAGTTTTCTTTTTAATGTCCCTTACCATATTGATATCCTTCCTCACCAGGGTTTTTTATATTAATATCCTTATTTTGTGAGTTTTGAGGGGAATGGGGAAAAAATTTATTTAAGATATGAAAAAAAAGAAGATTGAAAATCAATATACGAACTCAATTCTGGTACGAGTTAAATTCATATGTCAAGGGACCACTGAATATATATATATATATATATATATATATATATGTGTGTGTGTGTGTGTGTGTACATATATGTATATATATAAATACACACATATATACATACATATATATATACGCATATATATATAAGTAAGCTAAGGGATCTCCAATCGTGCAATTTTGAAGGCACTAGAATCGCTGTCGGCAACAATAAGTGGAGACCACTTATTGGTCACCATGGCAACAGGATCACCGCGTCCATCCCGAAATCAGTGACTGGAAAGGAACGAGGCGGGGGGTAGCAGGGCGGGGAGGGGTGGGGGGGGGCTCTCGGCCGTATTTCCCGTATCTTTTGCAGGCCTGGGCAGCCGGGCTGGCTGGGGAAAAAGGTGTTTTTCTCGCCAATATAAAAAAATAAGTAAACAAATAAACACCAAGAGATTTAAATTTTGCAAAAGCGGCGCCGCCAGATGACGTCACCCGCCCCCCTCCCCGGCTCCCAATTGGCCAAGGATTTCTTTTGGCATCCTGCCGTTAGCATTTAGCGCTAAAAGGCCCTTCCTGTTGGAAACACGACTGTGTTTGCTAGCCTAGCGTTCTGACTTTAGCCTCTCGCCTCTTCTGACTTGGGCTCCTCGCCGTGTTTTTTTTTTGTTTTTTGTTTTTTTTGGGCTTCAGATGGAGGCCGTTGGCGTCGGGATTCTGACCCGGGGCCTCCGGGGGGCAAAACCGACTTGGGCCCGCAACTCGGCATCGGGTATTTGGCAGGGAGCAGCTGAGAGCTCATCATCCAGAGAACACTGTGTCTGCACTGTGAAGGCCGGTGGCTAACACACACACACACACACACACACACACACACACACACACACATGCTTTGATGTTGCTTCCCGTCAGGCAAATCGTGGGTTATGAATGTGAAATGTCTCGGCCGCCATTCCGGAGACAGAAGGAGAGCGAGAAAGATCTGGGATGGCAGCATGATAACAACCCGCCATATCGCACAAAAAGCACTCGCGAACACACACACACACACACACACACACACCCAGAGCAAACCCTGTCTTGGTGCGTAGATTTTAAGCCACGCAGACAGAACTGCATAGACGATGGATGGATGGATGGTGGAATTAGTGAATA